>JARQOC010000003.1:639340666-639373350 GCA_033576535.1 Allobates femoralis
AGCTGTGAAGGATCCCAGCAGGGACATGGCTTATCTCAGGAACATCTGCAGATGTGCCAGAGTTGCGGATATCAAGGACACAATCCTTTGTTTTTTGTCCTCTGGGAGGTGGCACTCTTGGATGTGCGAGTCCAGAATCAGATCCAAAAACAGTTGTGAGGTTGTTGGTTACAGGCGTGATTTCATTAGGTTTACCAACCAGCCTAGGTCTTTCAGAATCTGTAGGACGGTCTGCAGATGATGAATGCAGTCTGCCTCTGAGTGTCCTATGATGAGAAAGTCAACTAGGTATGGAATTATGAGGATATTATGATCCCTAATGTGTGCCATCATTTCTATTTCACTTTGGTGAAAATTCTCGGGGCCATAGAAATCATAAAGGGTAGTGCGCGATATGGGAAGTGCTTGACTCTCCCCTGGATAGGTAAGGCTATTCTGAGATACTTCTGATAATCAGGGTGAATAGGAATATGGTAGTGCACGTCTTTTAGATCAAGCACTACCATATAACAATTGGGAAAGAGAAGCTTTATGGTGGATCTGACCGTTGCCATCTTAAAGGACTGCAGAATGAGGAAAGAATTTAATTTCTTAAGATTGAGGATAGGCCCATAGGACCCATCAGGCTTGTTAACAAGGAATAAAGGGGAGTAAAGCCCACAACCCTCTTCTTCCAAAGGAACTGGTTGCAGAGCGTTCCTTTCCACCATATCAAGCACTTCCAATTACAAGACCTGCAGTTTTTTTGTGATTTTTGACAGATGTTAAAACTAGGGACCCCCTAGGGGGCTGATGGAAATCTAGTTTTAAGCCGTCAGAAATGATGGCTAGAACCCACTTGTGTGTGGTTATTTTCTGCAAGCCAGGCAGGAAGGCAGGTAGCCGTCCCCCCACCTGGAGAATGTACTCACTTTTTGTTTTTGCTTTGCTCAGAAGAGGGACCTTTGAAAAGGAACCCCTGGCCTCTTTTACGTGAGGACTGCCACAAATCCTGATCCTTCGGTGTCCTCTTCTTACAACACTGCCTCCTCTGAAAGGACCGATTGCGAAATGCAGAGGTTGGTAGGGCCGGAAACTTCTTCTTTTTTTTTTTTTTATTAGATGCCTTCTCTAATAATTCATCTAAATGCTTTTCCAAAGAGAAATTCCCCTTCACAAGGCATAGAGCAGAGTTTAGATTGGCCTATACATCCGCTTTTCAGCTTTTAAGCCACAGGGCCCTTCTGGCAGAGTTTGAAAGTGATGAGGTCTTGGCAGACAACCCAAGAGTGTCGGCTGATGCGTCGGCCATAAAGGTTGTAGCTCTCTTCAACAAGAATAGGGAAGCCAGAATGGTATTTCTAGGGGACCTATTCTTCAATTGGTCTTCCAACTGCTGGAGCCATACTAACATCGACCGCACAACACAGGTTCCGGCAAAAGCTGGACGAAATATGCTGGTAGTCTATTCCCAGTTATTATGGAAGAAGCTATCAGCTTCCCTATCCAGCTGGTCATGAAGGGTTCCCAGGTCCTCAAATGGCAAGGCCGATCTCCTAGATGACTTGGCTACTGCCACATCAATCTTTGGGCATTTGTCCCATGATGAACAAGTTGCTTCCTCAAAGATATACCTGTGTTTGAGTGAGGAGGATCTAGATAGCCTCCTGTCAGGTCTCTCCCACTGGTCTTTAATCACTCGTTCCACCTTCTCTATGATGGGAAAAGAAAGAAAATCTTCAGCTGTCCATGGACAGCCACATGTGGGTCTCTTCTCGTTCAGGACAGGATACTGAACTGATGCGTGAGGAGAGGTAGCTCCCTTTTATTTTAGTGGGTTTCCTGTCCAGAAGGAGCAGATCCTCTCTCTCAGGTGGTGCTGTCATGGGCAATAGGGGAAAAAGTGATGCTTACAGAGGCAGAGACTGGAGAACAGCAATGTCTATTAGTTCTGAAGAATTTACTCCATCAGCTGCTCTTTAAAAAGGTCCTAAACCTCTGTACAGTGGCATAAAGCAGAGCTCTGCAGTCCGGAGAAGTGAAACAGAGCCCCCAGTGTCTCCATCCCCTGTGAACTTACTACACACAGCTCCACTGTAATCCAATCCGGGTAACCTTATATACTCAGTGAGTAACTGCACAGGAATGGCGACTCTATCCATTACATATAAGAAAGAGGGGCTCGGATGAAATTAAAAACCACTCCATATTCCAAAAGGTGCACAGGAACTACACATGATGCCGCTATTAACCCATTAGATGCAGAATACACATTAGCAAGAGCTCACTTGTAAATGCACGACCTTTAGCAAACCACCGGATACATCATGGGAATGTGTACTGCTGAAAGAACTCAAAGCGTCCATTCCAGATACTGAAACAATCTGAATTGAGTCACATACATTTGTACTTGAGTAATCAATATAGAATATACCCTGCATAATTCAGAACATTTCAGGACATGATTCCAGCAAATAAATAAACCGATAGGCCAACTGCATTAGTTAGACCCAATAAATGGGCCAATTCTATCAAATCTAAAAGCAACAATATAATTTTCTTGTCTGCATTGTTCGCAGGGTATTCAATATTTGTGTGCTTGCTTATGCCTGACAGGGAGGAGAATATGCCAGCACTGACACGGAGCTGCGGGGGTCAGAGCCTGCGCTCTAATTGAAGTCATTCATCCTCATGCAATTACACAGAAAATGAGTGACATGACATCCGGCAGTCGGAATGAATGCACAGAGCATGTGGTGAGAGTGTGTGCAATTATACAGATATATATTATAGAATATTATATACACACATACATACTCCAGCTTGAAAGGGGAGATCCCCAATCTCCAATATGTACATAAGAGAGTAGTGGCCATGACAAGGAAACTCCTTGAGGTTCAACATCTGGGTAAATATTTGAAAATGAAAGGAAACAACATGAAGCAATGTAAGGAAGCAGGCCCTTCCTCCCACACCCATCTATCTACAGCCAAAAACCCATCCCCCTACCATTCCACCTCGAGCTATGTCATCCAGCCCCAACACACCTCATTTCTCAAATGTAGCAAGCATCTGCATGCATACAAATCACATACTGAAGTATATCAGTGAACACAGTCATGCCCAGCCGAGGGCATCACCGTGCGTCTCCATGATAAACATAGGGACACGCGATGTCTGCGCTCAGCTTGCGCTTCCCCGCGGCAATACGCAGCGGCGGGGGGCGCAAGTGTGAAATGGGCCTAAGCGCTCAAAGAATGGAGAGCAACAGGGATACTTGTTCCCAAGGGCTGTGTTCACTTGCTGCTTTTCTGGTGATTTGCATCGTGCAATTTGCACAAACAGACATATGGCCACATGATGGTATTAGGCTACGTTCACATATCGCGCTTTTCCCTGCGTATTTGCGCTTTTTGGTGCGCTTTGGCTGTTTCACTGCGTAATTAGCTGAGTTATGCAGTGAATCGCAATTCTGTTTACGCATGTCAGCAAAACCTATGGGTTTTGCTGAGTTGCGTTCACATATTGCGCTTTGCTGCACTTTTCTATGCACGCACTTTCACTGCAAAAGCGTGTGTAAAAAGAATTGACATGGCAATTCTTTACGCAGCTGCGTCTGCACTTTTCCCATAGCCCACATGATAAAATGGGCTGGGGAAAAGTGCAGGGGAAAGCGCGCAGAAAAGCGCAGTATGTGAATGCAGTTGCGCTTTTTGCAGCGTTCTGCGTAAAAAAGCACAACTGCAGGAAAGAGCGCTGAAAAAAGCGTGGTGTGAAAGTAGCCTTTCAGCTTCGTCTGACCTTTAAAGCTTTATAGAGCTCCCATAGATTTGTATGGGGTCGTACATTATCCCATAAATTTGATAGGGCAGAAAATCTTATAATATAGCATCACATGGAGCAGCATCAGGCACTGTAAACAGGCAGCTGATTTAACCATTTATACAATATAGCAGAAATCTAAAAAAACTTTCTGCACTGAATAACTTGTCATCTGATCTGGTGGGTTAAAGTCATAGTCAATGTTGGGTGTTGGCCAAAAGAGCAGCCAGAACTATGTAAATTGTTCTAGAGAGCTGCATTCCTGGAGCCCACGGTGACTGAGCGCAGGGTCTGATGAAGTCACCAAGTCTGGTTAAGGCTCATGCACAAGGAGGTACTAATCCACACTGGATCCTTATTAGGTTACTCTAGATTTTGTTATGAAATAATATAGTACGTCTCTGACTCACATGTGGTCATTTATAAGGGCACATAGATAAGACTAAACTAGTCAGCTACGATTAGTATTCTTATTTAGTTATTTGTCTGAATAAAGAGCTGTCACCCCATCACAAATCACAGTATAGTGCTAAATTGCAGATCACCAGATAAAAAAAAAAAAAAAAAAAATTACTTTAGTTTATCCACTACTAGAACAACCCCTTCTGATTCCATTTGTTTCCCCCCAGTTAAAATCAGGATTTTGGAGTCACCATCATGGAATTGGAGCCCATTTTGGTTGACACAGAGTCATGGACCGACTCCAACTCCTAAAATGTATAATAAATTGGGTACAGTAGTTCAATGCAAAATGTGTTTATTATTATTATCATCAAGTTCTATCTAAATATCTTGATTGCTTCACAATAATGATGAAAATTGGATGTTATTGCACTACAATAAATTTTTTCTCCGCATTTGAACCAAAATTATTTCACAGGAAGTGACGTTGCGGCTTCCACTCACTTCCTGTTTATTTCTCGTTTGGTCCAAAGACGTGGTGAAATAAGAAGTTGGCAGTGATTGGACGCAGTGGCTCGTGTAAGCCCCACACTGTGATTACCAATGGCGCTGGAAAGGCACCAGAACGGGAGGGGAGTGCAGTGCCTACTATCTTAACTGGGAGAAACAAGTAAAATCAGAAGAGTTTGTCCTAGTAGTGGACAACCCCTTCAAAGAAGCACTCTTATCAAAGTTTTTATCCTTTTAATATATTGCAATCATCCTATGAATGTATATAGCACTGTGTACTTACAATAGCTCATTTTGCCATTCTACCCAGTAAATTCTTCTCCTTTCTCTGCTCTATGTAGAAACAGGAAATTTCTTGTCCTTGTATGAATCATTTCCTTCAAACTCCTGACCTAGCTGCTCCCTCCTACCCATGCCATCAAGTTTGGCAGTGAC
This sequence comes from Allobates femoralis, assembly GCA_033576535.1. Classification (NCBI taxonomy): domain Eukaryota; kingdom Metazoa; phylum Chordata; class Amphibia; order Anura; family Aromobatidae; genus Allobates; species Allobates femoralis. The sequence continues at coordinate 639,345,815 of JARQOC010000003.1, forward strand.
TCATGTTTCATGCAGGGAAGAGAGACTTCCTGTTTCTACATATACTAGTGCATCTCAATGAATTAGAATATCATCAAAAATCAATGCAATATTGCCATATTTCAGAGCATTCCTAGGAGTCCCAAAACACATTGACTAATAAATCAGCATTATATTCACCCTTTGATGTCTCTTGAAATACGGTTTTTCATTTTTCATCCTCACTAATTTTCTGAGATAATGACTTTCGGGTTTTCATTGGCTGTAAGCAATCAACATTTACAGAAACATATACCTGAAATAGATCACTCTGTTTGTAATGACTATATATGTGTTTCACTATTGAATTACTGAAATAAATTATCTTATTGATGATATTCTAAATCATGGAGATGCACTAGTAGCTTAGAGAAGTGCTGGGCAAACTGCAGCCTGTGGGCCACATCCACTCTCCTGCTGTTCCAGTACAGCCCTCGACCGAGACAGTTGAAAGGTTAAAACGAGTTACCCGAGGGCTGCACCATGCCCTCCCCACGCTGTCACTGCTGCGCAACATCTCCACTCTCCACAGGATGCGGTGGAGGATGACCTTGTCTTTTCCTTCCACCAAACTGTGTTTGAAGATGCAGACACAATGACGTCTCATCAGAGTATCTACTGTGCAGAGGAACAGTGCAGTGGTGTGGGGTCTTGTGCCACACACGGGAGGGCTCGTGTCTGTGTGTGGGCTCATACTGTATACAGAGGATTATGTGGAGGCTCACACTGTATATAGGGTGTTGTGTGGATGCTCATACTGTATACAGAGGGGCTGTGTGTGGTCTCGTACGGTATATAGGGGGTGTCAGCCAGGGTTGTGGAGTCGGTAAGTATATATGAGGCCATGTGGGTGCTTGTGCCATATACAGGAGGCCATGTGGGTGCTTGTGCCATATACAGGAGGCCATGTGGGTGCTTGTGCCATATACAGGAGGCCATGTGGGTGCTTGTGCCATATACAGGAGGCCATGTGGGTGCTTGTGCCATATACAGGAGGCCATGTGGGTGCTTGTGCCATATACAGGAGGCCATGTGGGTGCTTGTGCCATATACAGGAGGCCATGTGGGTGCTTGTGCCATATACAGGAGGCCATGTGGGTGCTTGTGCCATATACAGGAGGCCATGTGGGTGCTTGTGCCATATACAGGAGGCCATGTGGGTGCTTGTGCCATATACAGGAGGCCATGTGGGTGCTTGTGCCATATACAGGAGGCCATGTGGGTGCTTGTGCCATATACAGGAGGCCATGTGGGTGCTTGTGCCATATACAGGAGGCCATGTGGGTGCTTGTGCCATATACAGGAGGCCATGTGGGTGCTTGTGCCATATACAGGAGGCCATGTGGGTGCTTGTGCCATATACAGGAGGCCATGTGGGTGCTTGTGCCATATACAGGAGGCCATGTGGGTGCTTGTGCCATATACAGGAGGCCATGTGGGTGCTTGTGCCATATACAGGAGGCCATGTGGGTGCTTGTGCCATATACAGGAGGCCATGTGGGTGCTTGTGCCATATACAGGAGGCCATGTGGGTGCTTGTGCCATATACAGGAGGCCATGTGGGTGCTTGTGCCATATACAGGAGGCCATGTGGGTGCTTGTGCCATATACAGGAGGCCATGTGGGTGCTTGTGCCATATACAGGAGGCCATGTGGGTGCTTGTGCCATATACAGGAGGCCATGTGGGTGCTTGTGCCATATACAGGAGGCCATGTGGGTGCTTGTGCCATATACAGGAGGCCATGTGGGTGCTTGTGCCATATACAGGAGGCCATGTGGGTGCTTGTGCCATATACAGGAGGCCATGTGGGTGCTTGTGCCATATACAGGAGGCCATGTGGGTGCTTGTGCCATATACAGGAGGCCATGTGGGTGCTTGTGCCATATACAGGAGGCCATGTGGGTGCTTGTGCCATATACAGGAGGCCATGTGGGTGCTTGTGCCATATACAGGAGGCCATGTGGGTGCTTGTGCCATATACAGGAGGCCATGTGGGTGCTTGTGCCATATACAGGAGGCCATGTGGGTGCTTGTGCCATATACAGGAGGCCATGTGGGTGCTTGTGCCATATACAGGAGGCCATGTGGGTGCTTGTGCCATATACAGGAGGCCATGTGGGTGCTTGTGCCATATACAGGAGGCCATGTGGGTGCTTGTGCCATATACAGGAGGCCATGTGGGTGCTTGTGCCATATACAGGAGGCCATGTGGGTGCTTGTGCCATATACAGGAGGCCATGTGGGTGCTTGTGCCATATACAGGAGGCCATGTGGGTGCTTGTGCCATATACAGGAGGCCATGTGGGTGCTTGTGCCATATACAGGAGGCCATGTGGGTGCTTGTGCCATATACAGGAGGCCATGTGGGTGCTTGTGCCATATACAGGAGGCCATGTGGGTGCTTGTGCCATATACAGGAGGCCATGTGGGTGCTTGTGCCATATACAGGAGGCCATGTGGGTGCTTGTGCCATATACAGGAGGCCATGTGGGTGCTTGTGCCATATACAGGAGGCCATGTGGGTGCTTGTGCCATATACAGGAGGCCATGTGGGTGCTTGTGCCATATACAGGAGGCCATGTGGGTGCTTGTGCCATATACAGGAGGCCATGTGGGTGCTTGTGCCATATACAGGAGGCCATGTGGGTGCTTGTGCCATATACAGGAGGCCATATGGGTGTTCGTGCTATATTTGGTAATCAATAAGCCTCTGGCTCAGACTTAGACTCCCTCATATAAGGCTCATGTTAAGTGATAAATATATTGTAGTACAATTTGATCAGTCTTTTAATCATTATTATGATACGATAATCAAGATATTCGGATAGAACATAATTCATAATATCCAGCACATTCTGCATTGAGCTACTGTACCCAATTCATTACATATTTTAGGAGTCTGAGTAGGTCCATTTTATACAGTCTCTTAATCTACCAAAATAGGTACCGACTACAACTCCACAGCCCTGAGTGCCAGGATACTTAATTCTGCTACAAGTTAATACAATTAATATTACTGTAAAATAATTAGTATGCTTATATTAATATTGAGCAGAATAAATTTCAGCCTATTGGTTCAGCCCTCCACTCCAGTCCTGGTCACTAATGTGGTCCCTCAGGAAAATTAATTGCCCACTCCTGAGCTGGAGATTAAACTAGCCTTATCCATGTGATGTCATAGTCCTAATGGAAAACAGAAGAAATAAATGGCTAGAAGAGCAAAATGAGCAATTTTATGTACACAGTGCTCTATTATATATACTTGAAATTATTGTAATATGTTAAGGGAATAATACAAAACTTTGATGCAAGTGTTTCTTTAATGGGTTCCCCAGGTAGTAGAGTTGCAGAGGAGCATGTGCACTGCCGTTCCAATGTCTATAGGACTGGGGTTCTGGGTTCAAATCCCACCAAGGACATCTGCAAGGAACATGTATACTCTCTTCAAGGGGGACAGTGTTTATGATGCATGTAAAGCTTTGTGGAATTAATGGCACTATATAAGTGAATAAATATTAGACTTTGAATAGTGGGAGCTAGTGCAAATGCTCAATGGCTGCTCCAATCAAACACGAGACTTGAGACCCTTCCCCGTTCTCATGGTTGGAAGGGTCATGCGACAATCCTTTTAAATGTAACATCTATATGCAATTGCCGCTACACTCATTAGTATGCATGTATAGTGGTTTCCGGAGATGTGCAAGAATAAGCAGTGATCACAGCAGCAGATGTGTGCATGAATGTTCAGTGACTAATAACCCAATATACCGGGTTTTTCACTTTATAGAACATGCAGAAAAGTACGCAATTGTGTCTGAATTCTCAGATAATTTCACCCCAGTTGAGTAAAAAAAAGAAAAATTACTTTCATTATTTTGTTTAGCACATTTGTTTTGATGCTGTCAGGGAAATTCTATCAATGGGATTAGCAATGTAAGGCTGAGTTCACATGCTGCGTTTAGCTGCGTTTTTGCAGTGTTTTTTTTTTTTTTTCAGGATTCGGTAAACGGATGAACTTTTGCAAATAAGCACATCACCATTCACACGCTGCGCTTTCAGGATGCCCCTTTTTTGGAGCCCATACTACAATGGGGGCAATGGATAAGCGCAACTTCAAAAGCGCCAGAAAAATTGACATGTTCACTCTTTTTGAGCATCCGCTTTCCAGTGAAAATGGACCTTCAAAAAGACAGTGTCTGAACGCTAAATCAGGAAATGCATTGCCTTGGCTGGGAAGCCAAAGGGCACTGCATTTGACTGGAATTACAGATACTCAAAAAAAGGCTGCAAAAACACAGTGTGTGAACGTAGCCTCAAAGACTACAATCCCCCCAGTCCCCTACGTTATCACAGACACAGCTTCCTATTTACAGCTGGCTGCATCTCCTTCTAGCACATACTGTAATTACCTCATTTGTGCACACATCCCATTGTTCATCAGTTCTCCTACTGACTGTGTTCTGATGGGTACAAAGGGTAGAGCCGCATGAGTGAGATGCGACAAAATCTCGCATTGCACTCGTGCCCATGTTAGACAATCATGATAACTCTGACCTGCGAGGATTTCCTCAGCCCTGCGTGGGCTGAGAATAAAAAAAAATGCAGCATGCTGAGATTGTCTGCAAATTCCAGTTCAATTGCTCCCATAGACGTTTATGTGTACAAGTGAAAATGTGTTGTACTCGGATGCACTCACCATCATTCTAGTGCAGCGCAATATACATAGATTTAAAGTGGAGGAGATGGAGAGATCAATTTCTCCCTATGCGGTATGACTGCAGGATTGGATCATAGTAAATGACACTCTGTCACTCTCGCAGCAGAGCCTGAACAGAGTGACATTAGCATATCGCATTCCCGGCCCAGGCTAGAGTCATACTACCGTGTGAACTTGATGCAATATCCTAATGACACGTAGCTCAGGCTCTGCTGCGAGAGTGACCGAGTCATTCACTGTGATCCAATCCTAATGGCCACTTTACACGTCCCGATATCGGCGTCCAACTCTGACAAAAAGTCACGTGGTTCGTGTGTTGGCCCCGATATCGTTCGTGCGTTGTATGGTGTAAATGTCCAATACGATGCACGAACGATGCCAAAACGATATCGGGGATCAAATGAGCGTGCTCTCCAACGGCCCGATATTGGATGGACGTTGTGGCCGGATCGTGCTGTGTAAAAGCCCAGCAACGATGTGGAGTACAACGTCCCCTATTCGCTCATGTTAAATAGTCGTTCCTGGGTCAGCCGTACAAGGGGGCGTACACATCGCTGTTGCGTTGCCTGCCGACATCGCGCTGTGTAACATCTCCTATGTGATCTTGGAATTCTGCCAGAAAAAGCACGCTCCCGCGGCGTTGTATCCAATATCAGACCGATGTTGGGACGTGTAACGTGGCCATAAGAACAGATCACAGTTGCAAAGAGGGAGAAATTGCAATTTACAAGTTTGAGCTGCCTCATTGTCTAAAATGGGGTTCAGCATAATACGAGATTTTCATACGCTAGTGTGACTATCCTTAGATAGATCCGTAGATTTAGTGTACTTGTTCTTGTCTCCCTCATCCTCATGTAAAGCGCCATGGAACCCAATGGCGCTACATAAATAAATAATAATAATAATAATAATAATAAAAGTAGAGAAATTCATGCAACCACATATATACATAAATCAGCCAGTCAGGAGCAGAGTCTAAAGTGAAGTCTGAAAATGGTAACTATAGCTTGCATGCTATATCTGGATTGCCTGCCCTTTAGTAAGTGTGCAATCTTTTAGATAAATACATCAGAAATATCGGTCATAGAAGCTCAGATACTCTTTGTGTATCTGCTGTGATCTGAACAGTTATGGAAGGAAGAACGGTATACGTGGTCCAGTAAATATTTACCTAGCATTGCTAAGCAACTACAGTACATAAATGTACAGAGAATATATCCTGCCCTACAGAATCAAAGCGAGGATTGACTTCTACCTTCACTTCTGTTGCACACAATTCCACTGACAACTACATGGAGGTTGTCACAAGTCAGAGTTGATTAGACATAAACTACATGCACATAATGGAGTCAGAAAAGTACATATTTGTTCGAATAAAGTCTGGTACAGCAACTCTAGATCAGGGCTATGCAGTCCGTAAGCCAAAACTCAGACTCCTTAATTTCCGTGAATCCGACTCCACCAAAATGAACACAGACTCAGATTCCACAGCCCAGGTTCAGTTTTTTTCTGTAGTTTTACTTGGAAAAAGCAGCTTTCTAAAGTACCATATATACTCGCGTATAAGCCGAGTTTTTCAGCCCAAAAATTGGGCTGAAAAGTACCCTCTCGGCTTATACGCGAGTATATAGCCGAGTACACAGGCCGCCCGCCCGCCACCATCAGTATACAGGCCCCCCCCCCCCCCCCCCATCAGTATCCAGGGCCCACCCTTGCTGCCCAAACCTGTAGAGTAAGATCATTATACTTACACCTGTGGCCGTCCCCGTGCCGACATCGCGCTCCTCCAGCTTCATCCGTCTTCCTCCTCCGATGGGCGCAGGCAATGACGTCATTGTCTGCGCCAGAGGAGGAAGCCGGAAGACGACGGATGAAGCCGGAGGAGCGCGATGTCGCCAGCGGGGACGGCCACAGGTGTAAGTATAATGATCTTACTTTACAGGTTTGGGCAGCACGGGGGGGGGCCTGTATACTGATGGGGGTGGTGGGCGGGCGGTCTGTATACCTCTGGGGCTGCTGCTGCATATACCTCTGGGCTGCTGCTGCATATACCTCTGGGGCTGCTGCTGCATATACCTCTGGGGCTGCTGCTGCATATACCTCTGGGGCTGCTGCTGCATATACCTCTGGGGCTGCTGCTGCATATACCTCTGGGGCTGCTGCTGCATATACCTCTGGGGCTGCTGCTGCATATACCTCTGAGGCTGCTGCTGCATATACCTCTGAGGCTGCTGCTGCATATACCTCTGAGGCTGCTGCTGCATATACCTCTGAGGCTGCTGCTGCATATACCTCTGAGGCTGCTGCTGCATATACCTCTGAGGCTGCTGCTGCATATACCTCTGGGGCTGCTGCTGCATATACCTCTGGGGCTGCTGCTGCATATACCTCTGGGGCTGCTGCTGCATATACCTCTGGGGCTGCTGCTGCATATACCTCTGGGGCTGCTGCTGCATATACCTCTGGGGCTGCTGCTGTATATACCTCTGGGGCTGCTGCTGTATATACCTCTGGGGCTGCTGCTGTATATACCTCTGGGGCTGCTGCTGTATATACCTCTGGGGCTGCTGCTGTATATACCTCTGGGCTGCTGCTGTATATACCTCTGGGGCTGCTGCTGTAACACTGCTGGGGCCTGTATACCACACTGCTGGGGCTGTATACCTGTGCTGGGGTCCACCCTCGGCTTATACACGAGTCAATAGGTTTTCCAGGTTTTGGGGGCAAAAGTAGGGGGGTCGGCTTATACACGGGGTCAGCTTATACACGAGTATATACAGTAGCTGCAAATGGGATTCTAAAGTTTCATTCACACAGTGCAAATTTTTCCTTGCATTTCTTGAGCCACTATTCATTTCTTTCTTTACCCTGCAGCTTGTCTTAGGTTACGTTCAGACGTTGCATAAATATATGTCGCGCTTTAATGGCAGAAAGCGCACGCGTAAAAAGATTCAGCATGTCAATTGTTGACGCTTTTTTGTGCGCGCTGTCTCCCATAGGGGCCATTATACCCGCTGGAATTACGTATCGCCGTTCAGACAATGCGCAATTCCAGTGCGTATAATGGCAGCGCTGCAGGATGTGATGTCACACAGGGGAAGGAACACCGGATTCTTCCTCCCCTGTGTGACATGTGTAACAGCCCTTTTGCCTTCCACAGTGTATATACACTGCGAAAGCTAAATATAAGTGAACAAAAGGTCTTAAAAATAAAAAAAATTTTAATACTTTCCTCTCCGCCGGCTGTTCCCAGTTACCAGGACATCCACTTCTGATCTGCTGCCAGGACCTTCAAGATGCGATTGGCCGGTAGCGATCATGTGATATGTGACATGCATATCACATGATCGCTACCAGACAATCACAGATCTGGAAAGTCCTGGCAGCAGATCAGACGTGGCTGTTTCAGGTCCTGGGAACAGCTGCCGGAGAGGTAAGTATTCAATTTGTTTATTTTTAAGACCTTTTGATAACTTATATTTAGCTTTCAAGTGTATATTAATACACTGTGAAAGCCAAAAGGGCTGTTACACATGTCACACGGGGGAGGAACACAGGATTCTTCCTCCCCCGTGTGACATCACATCCCTCCTGCGCTTTTGGGGGAGGGATGCGTCCGTAAAGAAACGCGGTGTGTGAATGCACAGCATTTTTTTTTACCTGCGCTAAGTAGCGCGGTCGCAAAACGTGGCAAAACACATGCGCCCCCAAAAGCGCAGGAAAAGCCTTAAGCTACACTGCATTTTTTTATGCATTTGTTGGTGCAGTTTTGGCACATATCTACATGCCTATCCTTATGCCAAATTCAATGAGAATTCTGAAAATTTGTGCACGTTACTTATTTTATCCTTGCAAATGTGGCTGAAGAAAAAAAAATCTACAAAATGTCAATTCATGGTACAGTTTTCCCTGCGATCTTTAGCCCATTGGTTTCATTATATATATTAAAAAAAAAAAATGCACCATGTATTTGGTGCATTTTTCTGCAAAAAGAATAATTTTTCATCCAGAACATTTCTGCACCAAATACTCAGCATGCGCACATAGTCTTACGAGTTTTCAGCATTTTTACCCACTCAAATATACACTTAAAAAATAATGTATGCAAGGTTTTTCCTGGTAGTGCACTGCGTTATTACTGCAGGAAAAAAAATCACTAAAAATGTGTGAACATATTCTTAAAGGGAACCAACCACCCCAAATGACCCCCCCGGACTGTTAATATGTGTCCATACACCCAGCAGACACATTTGAGGCAATCGCTTTTGCTAAAAAAACTGATTAGGAGAAAAAAAGCTAAATGCGACCAAAAACAACAGTACACTGCAGTAAAAGTATTAAATGCAAGTGCAGTATAAAAAATAGTATAACAAATACAGGGTACTTAGTCTATCCGTTTTTTTGCGCAAAAAAAGTTATATCAAGCCACGTCACTAACTTCAAAGTGTACCCATCTCTGACGCGGTCCTAACTGTTGTATTAAAAAACCTGACTAGTGTGTATACTTACCAGTGAGCAGGAGCCAGCAAGACCTGTGTCTGAGATGGACTGAAGGCGACGGGGCTCTATGTGTGCAGGGCCCAAGAGGGGCGGGAACTCCATCTCTTGCAAAGCAAGAGGCAACTTAATTAGAAACAAATGAGTCCTGCACACAGAGAACAAGTCTGTAAGAACATGTTCACACCGCCAACATATTTGGAGAAAAAAAGCTAAATGCGACCAAAAACAACAGTACACTGCAGTAAAAGTATTAAATGCAAGTGCAGTATAAAAAATAGTATAACAAATACAGGGTACTTAGTCTATCAGTTTTTTTGCGCAAAAAAAGTTATATCAAGCCACGTCACTAACTTCAAAGTGTACCCATCTCTGACGCGGTCCTAACTGTTGTATTTGTGAAAACAATTATGAGCGCACTCCTCTTATTATATAGTGGGTGCTAGCTTCAGAAATACATGTAATTATTAAACCAATAAATCCACTGCACACCACAAAACTTGGAATTGCCAAAATGGCTGTGTGAATATATTTCATCTATGTATAGGAATCTAAGAAATATTAGTAAGATATCAAAAGCTGTCCCTGGTCTAAAAGGAAAATACGTGAAAGCATTAGTTTGATTCCATAGCTATGATATCATAAGCCCAGAAGCTATTTACAGAGCTCTCTCACCTGTTCTGGGTCCTGTCTCACCCTATGGACTGCAACTGTGAAATGTGGAATGGGAAAATGCCCTAATGTAATTAAAATCGTGCATCTTAAAGGGGATGTACTAAGACACTAGGTGTAACCCTGCCTTTAAAGGGTAAAGGTGAGAGTGTGAGTGTGTGAACGTTCTCCTAGCTATACTGGGCGGGGTGCAGCTCAAGTAACCTTATATGTGTGAAAACAATTATGAGCGCACTCCTCTTATTATATAGTGGGTGCTAGCTTCAGAAATACATGTAATTATTAAACCAATAAATCCACTGCACACCACAAAACTTGGAATTGCCAAAATGGCTGTGTGAATATATTTCATCTATGTATAGGAATCTAAGAAATATTAGTAAGATATCAAAAGCTGTCCCTGGTCTAAAAGGAAAATACGTGAAAGCATTAGTTTGATTCCATAGCTATGATATCATAAGCCCAGAAGCTATTTACAGAGCTCTCTCACCTGTTCTGGGTCCTGTCTCACCCTATGGACTGCAACTGTGAAATGTGGAATGGGAAAATGCCCTAATGTAATTAAAATCGTGCATCTTAAAGGGGATGTACTAAGACACTAGGTGTAACCCTGCCTTTAAAGGGTAAAGGTGAGAGTGTGAGTGTGTGAACGTTCTCCTAGCTATACTGGGCGGGGTGCAGCTCAAGTAACCTTATATGTGTGAAAACAATTATGAGCGCACTCCTCTTATTATATAGTGGGTGCTAGCTTCAGAAATACTGTTGTATTGTCGCCTTCAGTCCATCTCAGACACAGGTCTTGCTGGCTCCTGCTCACTGGTAAGTATACACACTAGTCAGATTTTTTAATACAACAGTTAGGACCGCGTCAGAGATGGGTACACTTTGAAGTTAGTGACGTGGCTTGATATAACTTTTTTTGCGCAAAAAAACGGATAGACTAAGTACCCTGTATTTGTTATACTATTTTTTATACTGCACTTGCATTTAATACTTTTACTGCAGTGTACTGTTGTTTTTGGTCGCATTTAGCTTTTTTTCTCCAAATATGTTGGCGGTGTGAACATGTTCTTACAGACTTGTTCTCTGTGTGCAGGACTCATTTGTTTCTAAAAAAACTGATTAGTAGAAGCTAAGATATAGCTTTATAAACTTTAAAAAATCTTGCCGACTGGGCGTTACCTAGCTGCCGGGGGGGTGGAGCGCTGCGCAATATGTACTACCAGGTCCAGTGCCGTCCCTGCAGTCCTGTCCGGTGCTGTGCCCGCTGCTCTGTCCGGTGCTGTGCCGGTAACATGATTATCGGTGCGGGCGCCGGGCAATGGGGACGCTTCCTGCTTCCTCCTGCCAATCCCCACCCAGGGCAGCCCTGCACCAATGAGAACGCAGGGCCAGTGATGTCATGTAACCGCCCCTGCGCTGTGATTGGCTCAGGACCCGCGAGTCACGGGTCACAGCGGCGATCACATGACACAATGGCCCTGCTGTTCTCATTGGTGCAGGGCTGCCCTGGGTGGGGATTGGCAGGAGGAAGCAGGAAGCGTCCCCATTGCCCGGCGCCCGCACCGATAATCATGTTACCGGCCTGGGGCACAGCATGTACACTGGCACAGCACCGGACAGAGCAGCGGGGACAGCACCGGACAGGACTGCAGGGACGGCACCGGACCAGGTAGTACATATTGCGCAGCGCTCCACCCCCCCGGCAGCTAGGTAACGCCCAGTCGGCAAGATTTTTTAAAGTTTATAAAGCTATATCTTCGCTTCTACTAATCAGATTTTTTAGCAAAAACGATTGCCCCAAATGTGTCTGCTGGGTGTATGGACACATATTAACAGTCCGGGGGGGGTCATTTGGGGTGGTTGGTTCCCTTTAAGTGGTAGAATCTGGCTGATTGCCACAGGTAACTCCCACATTTGTTTTGTGGAGCTGGATACTTCAAGCTTTAAGCTTAAAGGCTCCAGAATACCAGATTCCTTAAAAAAGGCAGAGGGAGAAAAAAAAAAGAAAAAAAAGGAGTAGCAGGATGAAGAGCTACGTTGGTAAAATGTCAGACCGTGAAGGAAACAGGGCAGACCCTAATATAGCCAGGCTGGCCAATTGGGCCACAAGTGTTAACCATGTAACAGATATGTATATACCGTATATACTCGTGTATAAGCAGAGTTTTTCAGCACAAAAAATGTGCTGAAAAGTCCCCCCCTCGGCTTATACACGAGTCATATACATCGGTATACAGGCGCCTGCCCCCCCCCCCCCCCCCCATCAGTGGTATACAGGGTCCCCCCTTGCTGCTGCACACCTGTAAAGTAATACGTCATTATAGTTATCCCTGTCGCCGCTCTGACACCGCGCTCCTCCGGGTCTTCATGCTTCCTCCTCCGGCGCACAGGCAATGACGTCATTGCCTGCGCCCGCCGGTCACAAGCAGGAAGAAGCATGAAGACCCGGAGGAGCGCGGCGACAGGGATAAGTATAATGATGTATTACTTTACAGGTGTGCGGCAGCAAGGGGGGGCCCTGTATACCACTGATGGGGGGGGGCGCCTGTATACCGCTGGGGCCTGTATATACCACTGGGGAGGCTGCTGCATACCAGTGTGGCTGCTGTATATACTGCTGGGGCCTGTATATACCACTGGGGCTGCTGTATATACTGCTAGGGCCTGTATATAACACTGGGGAGGCTGCTGTATACCGCCACTGGGGAGGCTGCTGTATACCACCACTGGGGAGGCTGCTGTATACCACCACTGGGGAGGCTGCTGTATACCACCACTGGGGGGGCTGCTGTATACCACCACTGGGGAGGCTGCTGTATACCACCACTGGGGAGGCTGCTGTATACTACCACTGGGGAGGCTGCTGTATACTACCATTGGGGAGGCTGCTGTATACTACCACTGGGGAGGCTGCTGTATACTACCACTGGGGAGGCTGCTGTATACTACCACTGGGGAGGCTGCTGTATACTACCACTGGGGAGGCTGCTGTATACTACCACTGGGGAGGCTGCTGTATACTACCACTGGGGAGGCTGCTGTATACTACCACTGGGGAGGCCGCTGTATACTACCACTGGGGAGGCCGCTGTATACTACCACTGGAGAGGCTGCTGTATACTACCACTGGGGGGGCCTGTATACCTGTCCACCCTCGGCTTATACACGAGTCAATAGGTTTTCCCAGGTTTTTTGGGCAAAAGTAGGGGGTCGGCTTATACACGGGTCGGCTTATACACGAGTATATACGGTACTTTTTTCTGGTAATAGAAGAAAAATGCTGCAAAAGCAGTTAAGTCAAAATATAAAAAATTAGCAGCAACTGATAACAAACAGTAGATCATTAAAGAAGGAAAGGGAAAAGGAAGTGCTTTGGGTGAGTCTGTTTGCAGCTGTCATATGCGCTGGCATTCAAATCTGAACATCTGCAACAATATCAGCATACTGCAGATCAGAAAATCCTTAGAAGGTCCTGAATATAGATTGAGATTTCCATGCTATGTGTGAATGGCGTTTACAATGTCCCAACATGTATTCTAAGGTAAACAGTCACTGACATTCAGGACAGGATCCAATATTGCCTCAGCTTCTTTTGGATATATTCTGACTTTGGCCAAAACAAACGCACCAAACATTGGATGTGTAATTCCAGCCATATATGTGTATCCCACTCTTCCTTCATCCTGGAGGCTGAGATATGAGCAGATGTTTGGCGGAGACCTTTCTGAAGGGTATGCTGGCACACAGCAGTTACAGAAGTGTCAGAAGTCATTCTTTTCATCTGAATAAGACTACTTCCACAGGAAATTAATACATTTCTCCAAATCCCATTCACATGAAGAACATAATCAAAGGTTCAGCTATATTCAGAATGGGACTGTTTAAGTGATAAGCACATGGAACGATACATTTGATCCTAGGAAAAGACCCACTTACTGTTCACGATTACTCCACAGACGTAGTCTGTGAAAGGATGAGTGAAACGGTCCGTATTCAGATAAATGGAATGTAGTAGTACAACAAATCTGCTATGTGTGAATTCACCCATACCGCTGAGTGGTCTGTGCAATGAGTGAAAAAAAGTAGTCAAGTAATTTTCCTACATTACAGCTGTCATTTTCAGATTTAGTCACGGGAAGAGGACCACAGATCATCACACATTTTAGGCTCTGTTCACATCTGCAATTGTCATAATGGCAGCAGGACACTGGAATTGATGGGAGTAAAACTATGATATTCAGCATGTAATTGAAAAAAAAAAGGACCATATGTTTTACTATTTTCCAGCAAGTCCAACTCTAAGATAAACACAGCCTCACACCATATTGCAAGTAAGGCTCCCCCGAAGTAAGGGCTTCATGTAAGAGAACCCCAGTTATTATAGCAACCACCCTTAAACACTGCATGAAGGTCTGAAAATGCCAATTTCATCAGGAATGACTGACTCCCAGCAGATAACATCGGAGGAGACAAGAATCGGCCTTAGAAATTTCAATGTCTGATCCTACGGTTTTCAGGACAGATAAACCGATGTCTAGTGGTGTCTGGCTGCGGCATTCTCCTTTTGAAAACCACTCTGTATGGTAGAAGTCCGGAGAGATCACCAAGCCCTCATGTCTATGGGGAAATTGGGAGACACAGCTATGGCTTGCAAGAAGGGCTATCTTAAGTGTATGGCCAGCTTTAGGGTGTGTGCACACGATCAGTGTACGCAGCGTTTTGGACGCAGCGGCTCCCATCGGGTGACTGCAGGGAGAAGCTGCTCTGCACCCGCCGCACACGGTGAGCACAGGGCAGCTGCGGTCTCCCTGCGGCCACCCGCGGCTTCCCTCAGGTCCGGAGGAGCTGCGTCTAACACGCAGCTCCTCCGGACCGTGTGCACGCACCCTTAGATTCATAGACTGAAGCCCTTTATAGATGGTGCAAAAATCACTCTGACAATCACAATATCATTTGAAACAGATCAATATTCAGTGTGTAACCAGCTGCCTGCAATCCTAATATCATTAATTTTTTGCAAAACCAGATCTTTCAACTTGTTTAAAAAAGTATCACTAGTCTGCATAAAATTTCACATTGTAGTATGCCGTGTAAAGTGTAAGGGTACCTTTACACGTCGCAACATTGCATGCAATTTCACTTGCAACTTAGTGGCTGCAGTGAAATCATGGACACATTTGTACACAGCCACAAAATGGAACAATGTGTCCATGATTTCACTGCAACCAGTAAGTTGCAAGTGAAATTGCATGCAATGTTATGACATATAAAAGGTACCCTCATGGTGGGTTTACACGTGGCGATATCGGCGTCCAATTTCAATGAAAAGTCACGTGGTTCGAACGTTGGAGCCGATATCGTTCCTGCGTTGTATGGTGTGAACGTCCAATACGATGCAGGAATGATGTCAATGCGATATCGGGGATTGAATGCGTGTGCTATTCAATGCTCCGATACTGAATGGAGATTGAAGCCGGATCGTGCTGTGTGACAGCCCAATTCCGATGTGAAGGTCTACGTCACCCATTCACTCCCATGTTAAATGGTCGTTCCTGGGTTGGGGGGCGTAGACATCGCACGGACGTTGGATTCAGAAATCGCAACGTGTAAACCTCCAATGCGATGCGGGAGAAACGTGCACTAAATGCGCGTTCCTGCGCCATTGAATTGCGATATCGCAACGATATTGCAACGTGTAAACCCACCATCATACATGCTTTTATGAACTAGCGGCTTTCCATCAACCCCAACAGCTATCATTCCAGCGGACTTTGCTTGGGTAATGACAATTAAGTGATAACTATTCGCTGATCAAGCGTGATCGTTGAAAATGTTCATGTCTAATAGGGTCTTTATGAGCAGGTGGGTATGGGTGGTCTTCTTTACATTCTCACTTTTTGAATAGTGTTAGGATTAACTTTGAACATAACTATTATCTGCTTCTTATGCTTACAAGACTGTGGGTAGTATGGGAGCTCAGTGGTTAACCTGTTGGGATCAGGGCTGTGGAGTCGCATTCAGGGAAATTGAGGAGTCTGATGTTTTACTGACTTCACCGCAATGGTTGTGGAATCAGTGTCCCCTTTGGTGCAATTGGAGTCAGATTCAGGGAAATTGTGGAGTCAGAGTTGGATGTTTGGCTTACCGACTCCACAGCCCTGGTTGGGATAAGGATCTGCAAGGAGTTTATAAGTTCTCCTCCACATTCTACAGTTTCCTCCCACATTCCAAAGTGATACTGATAGGAAATTTACAGTGTGAGCTCCAATGGTCACAGTGAAAACGGTCAAGAGCTGTGGAATTAATGGTGCGGTATAAGAAATACCGTAATTAGGCAAGCAGAATAAATGAATCAAGCAGAATGTGAATCAACCACTATACTACCGTAGCTGTAATGACAAAGAGGTGCGGCGGTACGGCACAACACACTACGCCCTGTATAACATGAGGCTACAACCAGACATGGTTAAAAGCAGCGATGTATCCTGCCAAGATTAAAAGCCTACATTACGCTTTACTTAATACAAACAGTGAGCAGCAGGCCAAGAAATATACAAGCCATCCCTGAAATAACTCGGAGCTCCTTCTCCTGTTACAGCTGACATTCTCTATGGCCCAGGACACCGATTAAAACCCTGAACCTTTACCACTGTCCAGACTGCGCATCAGTGTAACTGGATACATGGAAATGACCTGGGGACATCAAAATTAAGTATATGGCCACTTAGGGCAAATTTATTAGTAGTGGAGAGGTCCCTTGCACGGTAGTACACAGATAGCCAATGGATTAGTCAGAAATGATTAGATGCTGGGGTGGCTCTCCTAATTACATGCGTCAATAAAATTAATTAGAATTAGCCCCTTTATTGAAATGACTAACCCGATGTTGCCACAGAGGCCAACTGCTGGACCCCTGCAGAGAGATACATAAATGTACAATGTGTAATGCTGTAAGTAAATTGGTCACAAATGTTTTCAGCATCATCATTCTTTGCAGAATCTCTCCGGGGTCATTACAAACAATCCATACACCCTAATAGGTTGTGAATGATATAAACTGTTGGTTTAGGAAAGCATAGTTTTCCCAGTCATTACAGCAATCCACAGCTGCCAGTGTTGCTGGGCATTTGGGTCTTGGCATTGACACCAAGTCAGTGGTAAACAGGCGACTAACAAGGGGCAGAATCCTAGAAATACGCATTAAAAATAGATTCCAATGAAAATGGATGACGCTCTATATACAATGTGCTCCTAAAAGAGGCGAAGTGTCATTCAAGCATGTAGAAGACTTGTGATGCCAACAAATCTGTCACATACAGGATGTGCCGAGACCTTTCACGCAGCAACATACACCAAGAATGTGACTTAGTCATCAGTAAACTCAATAGCTGGCCAGTTATACACTATATAATCCTCTATTGTGCACCGAGCAGTGCTTGCCTGGCATCGGACGGGTGGCATAAACACCCAACATAAAAGTCAACAAAAACACAACTACTGGGCTAGAAGACTTATGCTAGGACACAGACCATGCCAAGCAATGTCTGACTCAAGACATAACGCAATCAAAGGGAAGCAGTGGTGAGCGGTCAGAACTGTGCAATGCTGCAGGACCACACGTACATAGGGCATCACATAACATTGCTAGTGATAATGCTGGAGGACCACACGTACATAGGTCATCACATGGCATCGCCCGTGATAATGCTGAAGGACCACACGTAAAAAGGGTATCGCATAGCATTGCTAGTGATAATGCTGCAGGTTCATCCGTGCATAGGGCACCATATGGCATCGCCAGTGATAATGCTGCAGCATTAGGCGTGTGGCGCCCCACCGGGTAGCCCACCACCAGAGGTACTGAACTTCCATTAAAGGGAGAGTAGTGCCTCTGCTCTCCAAGTGCTGGTATGGCGCAGTTGAGCTTCACTCACACACCCAACACTTAGGGACCCCGAAACAGTGGGTGGATACAGGGGGAGAACCCAAGTGTAGCTGGGAGGGAAAAGTGAAGTGCAGGAAAAGTCAGAAACAGAAGCAGTGGGAGTTGAGGAGTGGAGATGTAAGGAAGAGAAGGTGTTGACTCCCGCGGGCTGGAGCATGGTCACGCTTGCCCCGGGAGGAAACGACCGACGGGTGTGGAGGAAGAAAAGAGCCCATGGGGTACGGGGTGAGAAGTAAATCCCTGTACGCCCTGGCAATGGTACAGAGGGGCTGGTGGACGACACAGGGATCTGGCCCTGAACACTGCGCAGAAGCTGTATGCCTGAACCGTTGAACCGAAAGCCCCAAGTTCCTAACGGGAGCTGTGGCTGAACACCCGACACACCTTGGAGAAGGCAGCCAAACTAGGGAGCAATGCCCGGGAGGGGTACAACTGAGCACCCATGGCTGTTGGTACCTCACCTCTGTGTGCGGAGGCGCTGAGAGCCTGGGGGCAGAGTAGTGCTATGCTTGCCCCAGAAGAGAAACTACCTTATAGTGCTGAGGGACCACCAAAGAATGACACCCAGAAAGTAATATAGAGACAGGAACACCAACAGGGGCTTGACTGCACTGTCCCGATTCTGGAGACAATCCTGAACCGGAGGTTCAGGGGAAGCACCCAGCGGCCATGCTGAAACTACTGAGTAAAAGTAACTGAACTCCAGCTATGTGTGTGCGAGACTTTCTTTAGCGGCGACTATCAGCCGCAGAGGCACACCAAGACACTGGGGTGCTGATGACCTAACGAGCATCTGCCTTCTTCCAGCTGCCCTGGGGACCACGCTCCACCTGTGGGGAGCGAAACCATCCGAGCTGCCGATCATCACCCCCAGAGGTTCTGCAGCAGCAGCGGCCGTCCTGGCCGCATACCGTAGGTGGCGTCACGAATCCCCCTTTTCCTTTATTACCCCATCATCTGAACTTTTAATTGACACACCGCCAGGATCACGGAGCCGGTTGGCCACCTTGACGTCCCCCAAAAAGAACCATAAGAACTGGCCCGGTAACAAGTACCCCCAGCCCTGGAGTGGGAGTGTCACCACACGTACAGAGGGCATCACATAGCAACACCAGTGTTAATGTTGCAGGACCACCTGTGCACAGGAACTTATCATGGGCATCACATGGCAGCGCCAGCACGAAGTGACATTTGTGTGGTTGGTGACAATTTGGTGTACACTCCAGTGAAGTCAATGGTGATGTCCCAATAGTCATCTATACAGTGATCACAGCAGCTTCAAAAAGTTACAACTGCAACATGGTGCTCGTCCAGTGCTATGGAGGGGCTCAGTGTAGCCTGTACAGCAGCAGAGCTGATCCCACTCACAGCATTCAGGGCCACACATGCCAATCACCCTGTGCCAGGTCTGCGCTATAATGCCCACATAGCAGGGAGCTCAGCATGAGACCAGTGAGAGAAGCCCGGCCACACCGCTCTCCCCCTCACAAGCGCCCGTCGCCATCACTCACCCAGGTCGTCCATGTTGCCGCTCAGCCGGAGCGGGTCCCCGGGAGTCCGACACAACTTTCTGACTTCAACGCAAGAACGCGCCTCCGCCCCCTGCGTGCGCGCCCCCGAGAGCCTGACGAGCCCAACCCCGCCGAGCAGTGCGCGCCCCCGAGAGCCTGACGAGCCCCACCCCGCAGAGCAGTGCGCGCCCCCGAGAGCCTGACGAGCCCCACCCCGCCGAGCTATGCGCGCCCCCGAGAGCCCGACGAGCCCCGCCGAGCTGTGCGCGCCCCCGAGACCCTGACGAGCCCCACCACGCCGAGCAGTGCGCGCCCCCGAGAGCCTGACGAGCCCCACTCCGCCGAGCTGTGCGCGCTCCCGAGAGTCTGTGGGCGGGCTGCCCTGCGCGCTCACGTGTGTGCAGTCTATCACACCGTCGGCTCTTGTCTGTGGGGACTACAAGTCTAAGCAAACAGCCCTTCTCATAATAACTGCCCAGCCCTCGTGACTGCACATTATTAACCCCTGCTCTCCAGAGCAATTTTAAGTTTTTTTTCTCCTCATGTTTTGCTAGCTGAGTTGTTTCCTGTGACACCATGTGCAAAACGAGGAAAAGTTCTAAAATGACCTGGTGACATGATTGCAGCTATACCGATTGTGTGAGGTTTATTTAATAACCTAGCAAAAAAATGTCTCTTTTGTCAGGCTGGCTTCACACCACGGTTTTTGGAATCCTGTTCTGTCCGTATTACAAAGGACAGAACAGGATCCTGTTTTGCCTCCCATTAATCCCTATGTTGCCGGATTGGTCATAAATGGTTATCCGGTTTTGCCATTTCAGTCCCGGATTCGTTTCTGTCCTCTTTTTTCCCGGCCCCAAAATCAGAGACCGCTCCGATTTTGGGCTCTAGTGAAAAAAACGGACCAAACTGGACTGAAACGAATCCGGCACGATCACGTGATTGGGCCAGCTCCGCGTATGCGCAATGCGCATATTGAAGCCGGGCCGATCACATGATCTGGCCCATCATGCACCTTTGCCGATCACGTCATCGGGTCCATAATGCACCGGGCCAAATGTGATGTACCGGCCGCTGCATCATAGGAGGAAAAGAGGGTGGTAGATTCCAAAATCAGGAGGAGATGAAGAAACAATTATGCCGCCCAACATACAGTTATGCAGTGAGGAGGGGAGAAAGGACCCCGGAGCCGCCTTTCCAGTCTCCAGACAGAGCGACACCCAGTAAGTTCAAAGTCTTAATCTTTATAGGGCGGATTTACAGCAGAGAGTGATGGTTAGGAAGCAGCTAGGAAGGTGTAGGGACAGCTAGTGATAGGTCAGGGGGGTAGATCCAGGTGACAGGTTCCCTTTAGGGTACCTTTACACTCCGCAACTTTTGGCGGCGATCGGAGACAATCTAACGTGTGCTTGCACATTTTTCATGGTTGCCTCCGAACGCTGAAGGCGCTTTTATATGCCGCAATTTCGCCCTCAACCTAAGGCGATGTGTCGCCCCGGAAGTTGCCACACCAACAGCGGGAAACATCCAGTAGACTCCAGTCGCAGCCTCACACGCCGCAATCACCAAAGGAATGTGGGCGTACCTGTTCAGCGCGGCGAGAACATAGGTGTGCCAAATAGTTTTTCGCCGCGCCCCAAACACGCTCATTGGACAACACAATAGCGTCCTGATTGGCCAGCCTCGTCTGGAAGGCTGGCTAATATGTAACGCCATTGTCGCAGAGTTTTCAACAAATACACGCTCGTGTTGTGACAAGTGGCTGCTGCGAGACACTTTCGAGCTGCTCAAGAGTCACACAGGAGCTGTTTGGAGCAGGACAGTGGCTTACACTACACAATGGTTTGCTATGTGTGCGTCTGTAGCTGAAGGTGGGAACATACACTCAATACTTTGCACATACGTGGCTACATTGGTCCATGCCATGGCACCACTGAACTATGTGTGTGTACACATATTTGTGTGTAATGTGTGTAATACCTACATCCGCCACAAAAACCATTGCTTGATTAATGTATGTTGACACGTGACCCTGTGGATAACAACACATCACAATGGATATTACACACAGTTTGCGCCATACACTGTGGCCCAAAGGGCTGAACCTGGGTACTGCATATTAACACACAATGTTGAACGGACCCATCAATAGCTTTGGATGGGTCACATACCTCATTGCACAGCATAAAGCTAATGTGCAACTGCCCTGTATCCCAAAGTAACGACACACACAGGTAGTTTTTTGGATCCAATTTTTTTAAAGTTATTAATTTTGTGCACAAGAAAAATAAGGACAACAACACACATAAAATAACAGAAAACAGAAGTGTTAACATCACAAAAAGAAATGCAACATGATGAGAAATAAGGTAAAACAATAAACATAGCAAAGTGTGCACCAAAAAAAACACATCAATAACTAACTAAAGATTATGCACACACAAAAACCCAAACAAAATCCTCATGGTGCAGCCACCCTGGTGACTCCACCATCCTCATCATGTTGCTGCCTCACAGCCAGGGGCGTAACTACAACAGGTGCAGGGGTTGCGATCGCACCTGGCCCCAGAGCCTAGGGGGCCCCAAAAGTCCCTTTGGCCTATAGAAAAAGACTATTGCTGTTAAAGATTTGTAATAATTGGGGGCCCTGTTGGAGTCTTCGCATCAGGGCCCATGAGATTCAAGTTACGCCACTGCGTCACAGCACTAGACACCCTACACATGCTGGTGCTGCCAGGTCACTGCCCCAGGGCCATTAAAATAGGAGCAGTATGCATCTCTTCTGTTCCTGGCATCCTGCTGAGTTCGACCCTGGATCAGTGGCTGGAGTGGCACCACACCATGGTCGGTAGCACGCCAATCCCCTGGATGGAGCTCCCCTGTTGTAGGGTCCACTGAATCCACATAACTTGTCGGCGTGTATGATGACTGATCCCTACGACGCAGGGAGTTATGCATCACACAGCAGGCCAGCACTAATACGTCAATAGATTCCAGTTTCATATGCAGACGTGTATGAAAAACCCGGAATGTATTGGCCATGATCCCGAACGCATTTTCAACCACACGGCGAGCCCGGGATAGCCGGTAATTGAAAAGGCGCTGCTCAGAAGTAAGGATCTTCTGGGGATATGGCCGTAGTAGGTGTGCCGGAAGTGGGAAGGCTTCATCCGCCACAAACGCAAAGTTGAGATGATGGGTTGTCTCTTCATTTGAGGGCAAGTTCAGCCCACCTGTCCTTAGGTCTTGCGCCAAGGAGCAGTGTGCGAACACACCCCCATCTGAGATACGCCCGTTCATTCCAACGTTCACGTAGAGGAACTCATAGTTCGCATCCACCAGGGCCATGAGGACTATACTAAAATATCCTTTGTAATTGTAATACAAAGACCCCGAGTTTGGGGTTTTAGTTATCCTCACATGCTTACCATCCAATGCACCGCCGCAGATTGGAAATTGCCAACGGTCCTCAAACCCTCTGGCTACATCCATCCATTCAGTGGGTGTTGATGGAAACTGCATATAGTATGGCAGCAGACTACTCCAGATGGCCTCACACGTCTCGGGGATCAGGCGGCTCAGCAGGGACAGTGATACACGTGTAGCCAGGAACCGTAAAGTTACTGCCAAACGCTCCTCAGGTTGCACAGCTCGACGCATCACAGTGTCCTGACAGGCTATCAATGGCCTTATGCGTTACAAAAGGAATGTGAAAGAGTCCTCAGACATACGGAGTAGTTCCTGAAATCATGCTGACTACGATCCTCCAGCTCATGCACCAGCTGCATGTGGCTCCAAGAGTCCCGGCGGTGAAGCCAATCCCGAGTCCACACACGCCGTGGTCTGCGAGCTCCGCAGTGCCCCGCCAAATGAACAGGATGTCATCTATATAGCTTAGCCAACACTGCACCTAGGAGTAGAATCTCCCACCCTCGTCACCAAAAATCAACTTCTCCCAGTACTCAAGGAAGAGCTTAGCGTACGAGGGCACGCAAGCCGGCCCCATGGCAGTGCCGCACCTTTGAAGGTAAAAGATGTCCCGAAATGTAAAAAAGTTGTGCTTGAGGACAAACACAGCAACTCGACTATTAAACCACAAAGGGGACCAACCCTATTGCTCATACTGAGGAATAATTCAGTGGCTTTAATGCTGGCCTCATGTTCAATGTACACTAGAATAGTCATTTACCACATTAACAATGTAAGGAGTATATTTCTAGGGATGAGCGAGTATAATCGTTACTATTCGGTACTTGCCGAATAGTACCGATATTCAGCTACCGCTACTCGCCGAGTCTCTTGTGATTACTTGGGAGTAGCGAGTAGTCCTTTTACTTTCACAGTGTATCTATATATACACTGCGAAAGTACACTAAAAGTGAAGAAAATAAAAAAAAAAATAAAAAACCATCATACTCACCTTCCGACGCCTGCACTGGACCGGACAACCTCACCTCCGATGTGCGGCAAGGACCTTCCAGTCTGATAGCCAATCAGAAGGCTGGGAGCGATCTGGCCAATCAGATGGCCGGACGTCACAAACCATGTGATCGCTATCAGCCACCTGATTGGCCAGAGTGCCAGGTCTTGAATGTGCATCAATGACCTGGCAATCAGGCCAATCAGGTGGCTGGTAGCAATCACGTGGTTTGTGACGTCCGTCCATCTCATTGGCCAGATCGCTCCCAGCCATCTGATTGGCTATCAGACTGGCAGGTCCTTGCCGCACATCGGAGGTGAGGTTTTCCGGTCCCGGTGCAGGCGTCGGAAGGTGAGTATGATGTTTTTTTTTTATTTTTAACAACTTTTCTTCACTTTTAGTGTACTTTCGCAGTGTAAATATAGATACAATGCGAAAGTACTCGCATTTCAATCGGACTCGTTATACTCGCAACGAGTACCGAGTACCGGGACCTACTCGTTGCGAATATAGCGAGTCAGATTACTTCAGTACTCGCTCATCCCTATGTATTTGTGATTCATTTAATGTTAGCTTCATTGAAAAAAAAAAAGTGCTTTTGTTTCAAAAATAGGGAAATTTCTAAATGACCCCAAAATTTTGAACGGTAGTATAAGTATAAAGGCTCCCAATATCAACCGTTATGATTAGTATATCTGAGTCCACAAAGATGCCGTCTATCCTATTGAGTACGTCCATTTTGTCCTTGACGAAATAGGGCAGTGTCTCCATTAGTGGCTGTAAATAGTAATCTATGAATCTACAAATGGACTCACACGTGCCCTCCAAGCCGGACACAATCAGACGACCCAGCAGACATACAGAGTCTTTGTGGACTTTGGGAAGGAGATAGAATGTGGTGACTCTCGCATACCTTACGGTCAATCCCTCCAAGACCTCGTTTCACTGTGGATAATGACACAATTTTACCAGCTTCCACCATCATCTTCACAAGGTCTTTTCCTTTTGTTCTTGGGTTTATGTGTGTGGCGCCCCTGCAGTCTGGTTGCCACAGTGGTAGTTAACATTATCGGTCCTAATACCACATCTGAGGAGAATGCAGGTATCCTATGATGATGGACTCTGTATAAATGCACACACTTCCCAAACTCTGATCAGTGGGCTGGGCACAAATAGCCTGTTTAGGGCTGTGACAGACACTGGTTGGAGGGAGTGCTTAGCTGTAGTGAGGAGTATAGAAGGGTGGCATTAGGAGACAGACTTGTGAGATAGAGTCGAGCAGTGGATGAATGTGAGCCTGCTAATAGCCTTTGGGCTGTGCAGGACACGAGGTGCGGAAGAGGTGCAGGGACCTCAAGCAGTCAGGACTTCATGCCTGGCATTAAACTGGAGGCTGCTGGGATGCAACCTTAGTAGCCACACTGTGGGACTACCAGAGGCACAGTGACTGTCAAATGGCTGGAGAACCGGAGTGGGTCCAGGGTCTCACCAGTTCAGGTCGCCTGCCTGCCTGCTAGTAGCCACAAGAAAGGAAGAGGCACATAGGGAAGGGAATAGTACCCAGAATCTCAACCTAAGGAAATAGTCAGCTGGAAGGCCATATATGCATCCATTATAGCGTAGACCTGACACCCCCCACCCCCCCGCATGTTGATGAAATGTATGGGCCTCATGTAAAGTTCTAAATCCTTTAAAGTCTCACAAATTGACCCCTCTCCTGTTTCATTATGTATTAATGTCCCTCATCCTGCTATATATTGTCCTCCTCCTGGAATATGGCCCTTATCGTGGTATATATGTCCCCAATCCGGGTTTATATGGTCCACCTCCTCCCGTCACCATAGTCGTCCAATTATTATAATGCATTCCCATAATGCTCCATATATGACAATATATCCCCATAGTCCTCTAAGTATTATAATGCATCCCATAGTCCTCCATTCATAAGGTAGCCACTATAGTCATTCCATTATTATAATGAACCCCCATTATTCTCCATATAATATACTGCAGCCTCACATTTCTCCATATATCATAATGCTGCCTCATAGCCCTCATTATACCATAATACAGCCTCATATCCTCTCTATATAGTGTAATACAGCCCCATAGCCTCTACATATAGTGTAATACAGCCTCATATCCTCTCCATATAGTATAATGCAGCCTCATAGCATCTCCATATAGTATAATGCAGCCTCATAGCCTCTCCATATAGTATAATACAGCCTTATAGCCTCTCCATATAGTATAATGCAGCCTCATAGCCTCCATATAGTATAATACAGCCTCATAGCCCTCCATATAGCATAATACAGCCTCATAGCTGTATTATGCTGTATGGTGCATAATAGTGCAGCTATATAATAGTAGCTATATGGTGCATATAGTGCAGCCTTATTAATGCAGCCTCATATTTCTCCATATAGTGCAGTATTATAAATGCAGCCTTATATCTCCCATATAGTGCAGAATTATGTGCAGCCTTATATCTCTCATAAAGTACAGTATTATGAGCCTCCATCCCCGGGTGGCAGATTTGCCCTGCCGGCCCCGACTTGAGAAGCGGGGGGGGGGGGGGGATGGGAGGGTGCTGTCAGGGCTGACTTGAGAAGCGGGGGGGGGGGGGGTGCTGTCAGGGCTGACTTGAGAAGCGGGGGGGGGGGGGGTGCTGTCAGGGCTGACTTGAGAAGCGGGGTGGGGGGGGGTGCTGTCAGG
The DNA here is from genome assembly GCA_033576535.1 of Allobates femoralis. Classification (NCBI taxonomy): domain Eukaryota; kingdom Metazoa; phylum Chordata; class Amphibia; order Anura; family Aromobatidae; genus Allobates; species Allobates femoralis. Next base: position 639,372,318 of record JARQOC010000003.1, read on the forward strand.
GCTGACTTGAGAGAAGCGGGGGGGGGGGGGGGTGCTGTCAGGGCTGACTTGAGAAGCGGGGAGGGGGGGTGTTGTCAGCCCTTACCTGATCCGAGACCTCCAGCGTCATGTACTATCGCCGTGCCGGCCGCAAAGCAACTCCCGCGGCCGGGCCGTTTCGCGTCATGTGCCGGCCGCAAACTGACTCCCGCGGCCGGGCCGTTTCACGTCATGTGCCGGCCGCAAAGCGACTCCCGCGGCCGGGCCGTTTCGCGTCATGTGCCGGCCGCAAAGCGACGCCCGCGGCCGGCCCGTTTCTGTAGGGGGCGGCCCTAGATGTGGACTATACCACCAGCCCAGGGGGCACTTGCCCCCCTGCCACCTGGGCCAGCCCGCCCCTGTGTGCAGCCTTATATCTCCCATATAGTGCAGTATTATGTGCAGCTTTATAGCTCCCATATAGTGCAGAATTATGTGCAGCCTTATAGCTCCCATATAGTGCAGAATTATGTGCAGCCTTATAGCTCCCATATAGTGCAGTATTATGTGCAGCCTTATATATGACTCCCCCCCCAATCCTCTGCCCATACAGGACTAACTTATTTAAAAAAAATCTGTACCTACCTCTCCTGGTTCCCTCACAGCTCTGGCATCTCCTCTTGTGGAAACTGAGGATTGAAGCCTCAGGAGAAGGAGGAAGATGTGCCACCGGCCTGCGTTCCACTGTGTACTCAAGCAGAAAGGGGGAGAAGGCAGCACAGTGGAACGCAGGCCAGGAAGCTGGCAGGTCTGGGGAGGAGAGGGGCGGGAGCAGCAGAAGGAAGTAGGAGGCTCCCCTCCCCTCCTCTCCTCTCCCTGACACACGGAGCCTGTGCTGCCGCATTGACACATGAATGTGTGTCCTCAGGAACGCACATCCATGTGAAGCAGGGAGCGGCTGGAGGCACAGGCCACCTACAGGTCCGGGCCCCGTCTCAGCCTCGACCCCTGCGACCGCGATCGTTACGCCACTGACTCTGGATCTGCTGATGAACTGCTATACAAGTAAAAGGTA
>JARQOC010000003.1:639373450-639473329 GCA_033576535.1 Allobates femoralis
ACTCATTTAAAGAACATCTCTAGAGTCCGCCCTTTCTCACCATGGAAACAACTAAAACCCTCACTGTGGCCCTAATCCACTCGCGCCTTGATTATTGCAATTCTTCATTCATTGGCCTCCCCCTCTCTAAACTTTCCCCTCTACAGTCCATCCTTAATGCAGCAGCCAGGATCACCTACCTTGCCAATCATTGCACTGGCTGCCTATACACTACAGGATCAAGTTCAAATTGCTTGTTCTCACCCACAAAGCTCTTTAACGGTGCAGCACCCCCTACATCTCCTCCCTCATCTCTGTCTATCACCCCACCCGTTCTCTACGTGCTACAAATGACCTTCGACTAACATCTGCACTAATCCGATCCTCCCACTCCCAGCTCCAAGACTTCTCTCAAGCTGCACCAATTCTCTGGAATGCTCGCTCTATCCCAAGGAATCAGGACCATCCACAACTTGCAAGGCTTCAGACGCTCACTAAAAACACATCTTTTCGATGCGGCCTATCATGCTCCCTAACAAAATTCTTTTGTACTGTACATAGCCCATTCACTATCTCTCTCGACATAACTCTTCTTCAAACTCCACCAAACCCAAAAAGGGTCTACACAGATTGTCTGTGACCAGTCATGTAACTTTATTTCTATCCCCCATTTCCTTAAGATACCTGGACCATCACTGTAATAGCCCCTGTACTTTGTGTAACCCCTATCCTGTTGTAGATTGTAAGCTCTTTTGAGCAGGGTCACCTTTATTTTTGCTCTATCTATTGTATTGTATTTTTTACATTGATTCTATGCTTACTGCATTGTTTCCTATTATTGTACTGTATTCTTTCTCTACTGGAATTACTATATTATATTGTGTATTTTCTTACTATATTATATTGTGTATTTTCGTTTATTAACCACTGTATTTTAAAGCGCTGCAGAATATGTTAGCGCTATATAAATAAAAATGTATTATTATTATTATTATTATTATAAGGATTGATACAGACAGATAACAGCTGTGGTCCCAACTGAATTTTTGGAAAGTTTTAGATATTACAGACTTTCTGTACCTATTAGGCTACTTACGTTTTCTTACATGGTTTTTTTATTGCGTTTTTGATTGCGGTTTTTGTGTGTTGTGCTATAAATAAAAACTACTCTGTTTTTTATACTTCATGTGACTGGCTTTTGAAAAAATATATTATCGATACAATTAGGTGCTGATCACATGTGCTTTTGATTAATTTTCGCAGCAGAAACTCATTTAAAATGCATGTGTGCAGATTTTCCACATCTATTTTAAATTTATGAAGAAAATCTGCACATAAAACTCAGGATATGCGCATGAGAAATTGACATGTTGTGGATTTGAAAGAGGCACGGCAGGTCACTTTACTCTGCGTAATGAAGCCCAGTGGGCAGGAGTAGAGATGGGCGAGTATACTCGCTACTATTCGGCACTCGCCGAATAGTAGCGGTATTCATGTACTCGCTACTCGCCGAGTAAATTAGGATTACTCGGGAGTAGCAAGTACCGAATGCTTTTGCAGTGTATCAGTAGATACACTGCAAAAGTCCTGTAAAAGAGAGAAAATGTGGTTAAAAAATAAAAAAATCGGATACTCACCTTAACCAACGGCTGTACCGGGACCAGCCGATGCACATCCATTCATGGAAAAGGACCTTTCCCTCTCTCAGCCAATCAGATGGCTGGGAGAGATCTGGCCAATCAGAGGCCGCCACGTCACAATCACGTGATCGCTAGCGGCCACCTGATTGGCCAGATGGAAAGGTCCTCTCAGGTACACCGAGGACCTTTCCATCTGGCCAATCAGGTGGCCGCTAGCGATTACGTCATTGTGACGTAGCGGCCTCTGATTGGCCAGATCTCTCCCAGCCATCTGATTGGCTGAGAGAGGGAAAGGTCCTTTTCCATGAATAGATGTGCATCGGACGGTCCCGGTACAGCCGTCGGTTAAGGTGAGTATCCGATTTTTTTATTTTTTAACCACTTTTTCCTCTCTGTTACAGGACTTTTGCAGTGTATCTATTGATACACTGCAAAAGTATTCGGAATCGCTATACTCGCAACGAGTAGCGAGTACCGCTACCTACTCGTTGCGGGTATAGAGATTCCAAATAGTAAGGTATTCGCCCACCCCTAGGCAGGAGACATCTATAGAGTGTAGCCACTTTTCTGGAACTGTAGATGCTACATATCTGACGCAGCAGAAATATGCAGCATCAAAAACCCACTGCAAAAGCATTGTGGGAACACAGGCTAATACGACTATTATCTCTATGAGGTATAATGCTGGCTCAGACCCTTATGGGGAGTGACGTGCTAGGAAGTGGTTAAGGTGGAGACAAATATGCTACAGAGTCCCAGTGATGCTGCAGTTAGCGTGTTAACACAACTTAAGTAATGCCAGCACTTTTTTTTATTAACAATTTACAGGGATTTTGTGATAAGCTTTTTGACTTTTGTTGCATACAATTCCGCTCCTCCTACTGTACACACATAACAGTAGTGTAATACAAAAAACCTAGTCCATAAAACGTGTAAGTACTCTGCAGTAAAAAAGTCTAAAATGCAAGTGCAGTAAAAAATATGTAAATAACAGGGTACTTGGTCCATACGTTTTTTGCGCATAAAATGTACTTCAAGCTGCTTCACCTCATCACGGTGTACCCATATCGAAGCAGTCCTATCTGTTATATTAAAAACCTGATCAAGTAATGTGTATAAAGTGAACAGGGTCCAAACAGGTCCAGTGTCCGATATGGACTGAGGTTGAAAGCAGCCTTTTGTGTGCAGGGCTCAAGGTGAGGGGCGGGGAACTCACATCTCTTCGATATGGACTGAGGTTAAAAGCAGCCTTTTGTGTGCAGAGCTCAAGGTGAGGGGCGGGGAACTCACATCTCTTCGATATTTACTGAGGTTGAAAGCAGCCTTTTGTATGCAGAGCTCAACAATATGGACTGAGGTTGAAAGCAGCCTTTTGTGTGCAAAGTTCACATAACAGTAGTGTACCACACGACCAAGAATGGCGCAGCGTAAATCCAAGCAGTTTTACTATATTGTTTTTTTCTATGTGCTTTGTACAGGTGAAATAATTATAATTAACTAAATTGTCCACAAAAATGCTAACTGGGGTTCAGTAAAAATGGGCATATGTAGCAACATTTTTCCTGCAGATCTTCGGGGCTCCTATTAGAATAAATGGAGAGGATATTCACGTGATCAACCTCCACCTTATACATCTGGGGCTCCAAGGAGGCCGGCTCTCAAGATTAGAGATGAGCGGACACAAGCTTCGGAGTTTGTGCTGGACACAGACTTTACAAAAAAATCAGTGATCAAGTTCAGAGTTTGAAAGCCTTACGTATGCAAACCAATGGAGTGAGCATTGCTGTGCTCGGGTACACTCAGTGCCCGTCCAAGTGCAATGTTGAATGGCTCACACTGGGGGGAAAATCAGAGTTATTGGATGTAGTGTGCACAAAAAAAAAAAAACAATACAAAACCCTGCCCTCCCTCCCCAAGAAGTGCTTTGTTTTTGGCTAGCTCTACGTGGGCGGAGAGCAAAACTGCCCAATCAGTGACTTCCAATTAGGTTTGGGTCCAGAACAGAACTTTAAAAACTGACTGAACCCCTAGAACCCGAACTTCAACAGGTCCACTCATCTCTACTCAGGATCAGTGTTGGGCACAAGCGTCGGACCCTCCGCACTACCCACCCCCACCACACACATACACGCGCACAGCTCTCTTCAGTTGGACTAGAAGTGAGCAAAAATATATTCATCATATTTCAGAAGAGTTCCAATAACAGTCATTAAAGGATTGCTCAGACTGGATAATGCCTACGAATTCACACATGTGGTGAGCAGATGTGCAGAACACTAACTGAACTATGTGTCTCACTTCTTTTTATCTCGTGCAGGCTTATGTAGAATGTGAGAAATGAGGTGAACGCTTGCAAAAACATGACACAAATCTGCAGAAATTCAAGAAGGGAAAGATTCCACTTCTCTTATTTTGAATGCACTTCTGCATTAAAATTATTTCTGCATGCTCTTCTGTCTCAGACCTCAGTAAAACATCTAAGATTTTATCGTATAAAAAAATGTCCAGTTTTATCAGTGTGCTGAATCCAATTTGTATCTATGTTTGGTGTGTGTCTATATTTACTATCAGTATTTCATCAGTTTTTCTCGTATACAAAAAATATATACCGTATATACTCATGTATAAGCCGACCCATGTATAAGCCGACCCCCCTACTTTTGCCCCCAAAACCTGGGAAAACCTATTGACTCGTGTATAAGCCGAGGGTGGACCCCAGCACAGGTATACAGCCCCCAGCTGTGTGGTATACAGGCCCCTCCAGTGGTATACAGGCCTCCCCAGTGGTAGTATACAGCAGCCTCCCCAGTGGTAGTATACAGCAACCTCCCTAGTGGTATACAAGCCCCAGCAGTATATACAGTAGCCCCAGTGGTATACAGCAGTGGTATACAGGCCCCAGTGGTATACAGGCCCCAGCAGTATATACAGCAGTCCCAGTGGTATACAGGCCCCAATGGTATACAGGCCCCAGTGGTATACAGGCCCCAGCAGTATATACAGCAGCGCCAGTGGTATACAGGCCCCAGTGGTATACAGGCCCCAGTGGTATACAGGCCCCAGCGGTATACAGGCCCCAGTGATATACAGGCCCTATTGGTACACAGGCCGCAGCAGTATATACAGCAGCCCCAGTGGTATACAGGCCCCAGTGGTATACAGGCCCCAGCAGTATATACAGCAGCCCCAGTGATATACAGGCCCCAGTGGTATACAGGCCCCAGCAGTGTGTCATATATGGCCCCCAAATGCTGGCACTTGCCCCCCTCCATTGTAAGGGCCCCCCCCCCTGCTGCTTAACTTACTATCCCTGGTCTTCTGCACCGCGCCGGTCCTCTGTGCTCCGTCCTCCGTGCTCCCGTCCTCGGCTGCATCCGGGGTCCCCGGCCGTCTCAGTAACGATGACGTCATGCGACCGGCTGGTCACATGACCCTGGATGCTGCCGAGGACGGGAGGACGGAGCACAGAGGACCGGCGCGGTGCAGAGGACCAGAGATGGAAAGTTAAGCAGCAGGGGGGGGGCCTTACAACGGAGGGGGGCGAGTGCCAACATTTGGGGGCCATATATGCAGATATGCACTGCTTCCCCCTGCCGCTGATTGACAGGGGGAAGCAGTGCATATATAATGAGCGGCCCCACGTGACGGGGCGCTCATACAGCAGCTACCCCCCTCCTCCTCCAGCCTCCCCAGCCCCGGACACAGCCCCCCACCTCAGCCCCTGCCGTATTGACCCGTGTATAAGCCGAGGAGGGGAGTTTTCAGCCCAATTTTTGGGCTGAAAAACTTGGTTTATACACTAGTATATACGGTATATAAAATCATTAGTAAAGGAAATCTGTCATCTAAAGAAACACTATGAACCTGCAGATATGGGGTTCATCAGCAGGTTCGCACATTTACACCAAGCAATGCTGAATCCTTACAGTGAGTATACTACATGCTGTTAAGATTGGGTATGTTACAGGGCTTAGAATTAAAGATTTTGTCCGGGTTTCAGATGAAAGTCTGTAATTCCTCTAAAGGTACCTTCACATGCCGCAATCTCGCCTGGCGATATGAGGTGATCTAACGTGCGCGTGCACGTTTTTCATGCTCGCCTCAGATCGCCGATGGCGGCATTACACGCTGCAATCTCACCCTGAAGGTAAGGGGATGTGTCGCTCCGGAAATCGCCTCACCTACAGTGGAAATAATCTTGCCTCACTCCATCGCCGCTTCACACGCCACAATTCCAAAGGCAATGTGGGTGTACATGTTCAGCGCGGCAAGGAGATAGGAGTGCCTCAGTGGTTTACACCGCTCCCCATGCGCGCTCATTGGACAACGCAACAGCGTTACGATTGGTCAGCCTGCTCTGGAAGGCTGGCTAATACATGACGCAATTGAAGATGTGTGTGTTGCAGAACGGACAGCTCTTCAAATATGGCGCCCTGTCAACTGTCAGCCAATTGGAACACTAGCCAACACCAATCATCGCAGATGGGGCGTAGACTACAGGACGGTTGAGGCACGCCTACGGGAAATCCTAGGCAACGCTGTTTCCATTACTATCGCCCGTTCACATGCCACAACACGGAAATATCGCCTTCATGGTTGCAGCTGATTTCTGAGCACTGTTCAGGAATCAGGCAACAGCCGAGAGGCGATTTATCGCCACGAAATTCCCCAATCACAAGCCGCAACTGTGAGGCGATTTCACGGCGATTGCTACGGGGCGACATATTGCCTTTAGGATTCCCAGGTGAGACTGCGACGTGTGAAGGTACCTTAAGTGATGGCAGGCCTCTGAATACTCACAGTGCGTGCACTACACACTTTCAGGATTATCCTGTTCTAATGGCAAGATTGGACGGTCATCTGAACACAAGTATGCAATTTATTTACAGTACTTCTAGCCACATTCTAACTAGACGTGTCTGGCGTCACTCAATTAATTTTCATTGATTGAGGCCTTGTTTGTCTAGTCAGCAAGTGAATGCATGTATGTAAATCACAAATTTGTGGCTTTGTGACTTCTCACTCTCACCGCCGGCAGCAGAGAATCTTGACAACGTGGAGTGTGTCCACTGTGAGAATTCAGAAGTCTGCAATCATATAGAGAGGCATAGCACCCGAAATCATTCCAACTAAATCTGAAATCCATTTTGGCACTGCTTCCCTTCTGAGCTTTGCACTGTGCCTCAAAAGTAGTTTTCAATCACATTTGAGGTATCTGTGCACCATGCAATTTGTTGTACAATTTATCTTGTCACCTTTGTGAAAATACAAAAAAAAAGTGTTTTATTTTCACAGCTCAACTATCTGAAATTCTGTGACGCACCTAGGGGTTCAAAGTTCTCACCACAATAAGTTCTTTGAGTTGTCTAGTTTCAATAATAAGGTCACTTGTAGGGGGTTTCCACTTTTTAGGCACATCAGGGGTTTTTCAAATGCCTCATGGTGTTCTCTAACAACTCCAACCAATTTTGAGCCAATTTTGAGTTTGAATGATGCTCCTTCTCTTCCTAGTTTTGATGTGCACCCAAACAGCAGTTTTCCAAGAGTAAGGCAGAAAAATCCAGCAGGTAGAAGCGCCCAAAACTTTATATTTATTCCAACATGATGAAGATTAAAAGGCAGGATCCCAGAAAAGTGTAAACCAGCTCTATGGTGATTCTGCTCTGAAAGATGCCTGTTTTTTCCTGTAAGTCCTACTTTTAGTCGTGTTGGAATAAAGTTTTTGGAACTTCTACCTGTGGTGCTGGATGCTTCTGCCTTACTCTTGGATTAAACCGTTGGATTGCTTCCACGCACAAAAGGGACAGGTGAGCTGGATTTTCCTTTAACAAACAGCAGTTTTCCACCACATGTGGGGTATCGGTGTACTCAGGAAAAATTGCACAACAAATTGTATGATGCAATGTTTGCTGTTATCTTTGTGAAAATACAACTTTTGGAGCTAAAAGATCATTTGTGGGAAAAATTAGATGTTTCATTTTGACAGATCAACATTCTAAAGTTCTGTGAAGCAAATGGGAGTTCAAGGTGCTCACCACACATCTAGGAAAGTTCCTTGAGGCTTCTATTTTCCAAACTGGGGTCACTTGTGTGTTGTTTCCACTGTTTAGGCATATCAGGGGCTCTCCAAACACGACATGGTGCATGATAACGATGAGCATCCAGGAGTGGACCCACAGGGCCTCAGCATCCAGCCGATTTGGAAGGGCTTGACTTTGGTTTATGACTTGGAGTTCACCAAAGCCTCTGATGGTAAGGGTGTTGTGCTGCAGGCAGAAACCAGGTGCTACTCAGAAGGCTGGAGGTGCGTCATCTGGCCCCAGGAGTATGGACATGGAGAATTTCTGGTGTGGCTAGTAGCAACCAGATGGCTGATGCAGGCAGGTGAAGATGGAATGGCATGGCAGGTGTAGACCGAAACAAGTTGGTTAAGGCATGACAGATGCAGACTGGAGCAGGGTCCTGATAAATGCAGACTGGTGCAGGCACTGGGATAAGACACATGTTAGGCTATGGGTTGAACTAGATGGACTTAAAGTCTTCCTTCAACCTTAAAAGCTATGTTACTATGTTACTATGGTACTATGTTAGCGAGTACGGACACAGGAAAGCGGGCAGAGGGCGTGGGAGCAAGTATACAGGCACAGGTGACCCGAGAACAAGCAACAAACCACTAAGAGATAGACTGCATACTAGATACTATTCCACTATGACCAATTGCACAAAGATTGCAGCAGGACTTGAGTTCAGGACAGCCAACGAGAATCAGACCAAAAATACATTTCTTTATACCAGTACATTAAAGATGCAAAAGCAAAGAAGGAAAAGACAGAGAACTTTAAAAAATCAAATAAATAATGGCATAAAAACAATTAAAATATTTTTTTAGTTCACTAAGCAGTAAATAGCATATACTGTCAAAATAGTATGATGGTCAGTTAATCGCATAAAAAAGCATATAAATGTAAAACTTAGGCTGCTTTCACATAGGCATTTTTTATAAAATGCGGCAGATTTAACACATCTGCCACCTAACGGCCGCACTAGCGGTACACTTGCGGCAAGCTCCATGCATTGTCTATGGGGCTTGCGGCAGGTGTGACAAGTGCGGTTGCAGCAGATGCTGCAGTTGCGGCTGCAAAAAAAACCGCTGCTGACCGTGTTTTTTTCGCGGCCACAAGTACCGCATGTGCCGCAACTGGCAAAATCGCACTTGCCGCACCCGACCGCAAGCCCTGTAGACAATGCATGGGGCTTGCCGCAAGTGTGCCGCAAGTGCGGCTGTTAGGGTGCTTTCACATCAGCGTTTTTCGTAATTCGCGGCAGATGCGGTTAAAAAACCGCATCTGCCGCGTTTGCCGCATAACCGTTCCACTTGCGGCACGGTTGCGGTTTTTCCCATAGGAAGTATAGGGGGACTTGTGGCAGATGCGGCAAGTGCGGTTTTGCACTTGCGGCAGGTGGGGCGGGGAAAAAAACCGCGGTCAGCCGCGTTTTTTTTCGCTGCCGCACCTGCCGCAAGTGCAAAACCGCACTTGCCGCATCTGCCGCAAGTCCCCCTATACTTCCTATGGGAAAAACCGCAACCGTGCCGCAAGTGGAACGGTTATGCGGCAAACGCGGCAGATGCGGTTTTTTCACCGCATCTGCCGCGAATTACGAAAAACGCTGATGTGAAAGGGCCCTTAGGCGGCAAATGCGGCAGAAGCGGTAAATCTTCCGCATCTGCCGCATTTTTTCAAAAACACCTATGTGAAAGGGGCCTTACATATGTATATTGCAAAATTGTATATAAAGAAATGTATACAGTAACTCCTCTTGCAAAAAACAAGACCTCATAAAGTGAAGTTTATACAGAAGTAAAAAAAGTTATACTAATGAACAAGGGCTCCACACAAAATGGCTATAGGGGTGTCGGAGGTGTAAGGGTGGCTTTTTTTGGGGGGGCAGGGGTGCGGGTTTGTAGCATAGCCCTGCCTCCTCCCAGTAGCCCCACCCCTTCATAGTTCCACCCCTCCACATAATCCCAGGGTTTGGGGCTATGTGAAAGATGCAGGGATATGTGGAGATGCAGGCTTCAAAGTGGGCGTGGCTATGTGGAGCAGGTGTGGCTATGTGGAGTGGGCAGGGTTTGATACATACATACACACACACATACATGCACTCAGCTTTATATATTAGATGAGCAAAAATGGTGTGAAAGCAAAAAGTGACTACTCAAAGCTTTGTACTCCAGTTTTCTGGTCTAAGAGCTTTGCTGAATAGGGGCCTATATGTATATGCATGTATTATGTGTATCTGCAAATTTTTAAATATATCCTTCAATGCATGTGTGTACAATGTGTAAATGCATTGCTAATATATTAGTGTTTGTGCATGCATCGAAGCAATTGGTGCAACACAGACGGGGTAGACATGTCCTGCACTGGAGTCCATCACTATCAGTGTCCACCCCTACACATAATGCTTTTTTTTGGGTGAGACTGTCTTTAATTAGGAAAACCAGTCATGTATGGAGTCTTATTGCAAATGTTCAATGGGGGAAGAAAACCCATAAAAATTAGCTCACTCCCAAAGGAGAGAAAACTATCTCACTAGTGCCACCTATTGGAGGTAACTATCCTAATCAATGTATGACCCTTTAACAATTAATTTACTTATTTTGTGATTATGAAAATATGTAAACATAATCAATAAATTCAATCCCCAACCAGAATATCAGAAATATATATGAAGGAACCGCGAGACTAATTAGAAACACCAATGCTATTTGTCCTATCACAAATGATATAGGACTAATAATTCTGTATGGGCAATGAGAATGTAATAGTTAATAGAATGATGTAGCATAAACGTTCTATGGAGCTGTATATAAAGATGGATATCTGTGAAAGCAATCCCCTAATCTGATTTACATTGAACCAGCTATAATTCTCCCACATTTTATTGCATCAGCGTTTATGGCTGAAAGCGATCTTCCCTATTAAATGCAGCAGATACGTGATTGGAATAATGCGATCTTACTGTGCACTACTTCTTATTTTATTACTTTTATTACTGTCTAAAGGCAGAATGCTATATTTCATACAGGTTTCTTTAACTGCTTCTCATCATGAAAGTATGTCCCTGTTTGGAGAAACATTAAGGTGCATCTGTCATGGCAGGTGAATCTTAACTAAAGACACCTAAGTTATCATACCAACTGGCATTCTAAAATCAAATATAGGAAAAACAGTCATTTGTAGTGTACCCAGGGTGCAGAGAACGCTGCAGCAAATTTCCCACATGCACCTATTTTAGTCTCTGTTAATTGAGCAAATCATATTGCTCATATATGGGTGACAGCTACAGTACCCTATAAATGAGCGAGCAATGTTCTCCCATAAAAAAGCAGCCACATATCACCTAACAGTGACAAATTCAGTACATCATAACAGTGACAGGCACAATTTCCCCATAAAAGTGTATGTTCTAGTGTCATATGACAGAGCAAGCCATGTGCCTATGATTAGTGACCGTCTTGGTGCCCCATAACAGTAACAGTCCTAATATTGCTATCGATAATCTCCCTTAAAAGGTTTGTGCCAAGTTATGATGTTATTCCCTATCCACAGGATAGGGGTCCCAGCAGTGGAGTCCAAGTAGCTGGACCTCCATTGGTTGGCACAGTCAATTGCAATACATTTATACAGTGGGTACGGAAAGTATTCAGATCCCTTTAAAGTTTTCACTCTTTGTTTCATTGCAGCCATTTAGTAAATTTAAAAAAAGTTCATTTTTTTCTCATTAGTTTACACTCTGAACCCCATCTTGACTGAAAATAAAATAGAAATGTAGAAATTTTTGTAAATTTATTAAAAAAGAAAAACTGAAATATCACATAGTCATATGTATTCAGACTCTGCTCAGTATTGAGTAGAAGCACCCTTTTGAGCTAGTACAGTCATGAGTCTTCTTGGAAATGATGCAACAAGTTTCTCACACCTGTATTTGAGGATCCTCTGCCATTCTTCCTTGCAGATCCTCTCCAGTTCTGTCAGGTTGAATGGTGAACGTTGGTGGACAGCCATTTTCAGATCTCTCCAGAGAAGCTCAATTGGGTTTAGGTCAGGGCTCTGCCTGGGCCAGTCAAGAATGGTCACAGAGTTGTTCTGAAGCCACTCCTTTGTTATTTTAGCTATGTGCTTAGGGTCATTGTCTTGTTGGAAGGTGTACCTTTGGCCAAGTCTGAGGTTCAGAGCACTCTGGAAGAGGTTTTCCTCCAGGATATCTCTGTACTTGGCCACATTCATGTTTCCTTCAATTGCAACCAGTCATCTTGTCCCTGCAGCTGAAAAATACCCCCATAGCATGATGCTGCCTCCACAATGTTTCACTGTTGGAATTGTACTGGGCAGGTGATGAGCAGTGCCTGGTTTTCTCCACACATACTGCTTACAATTGTTACCAAAAAGCTCTATCTTCGTCTCATTAGACCAGAGAATCTTATTTCTCATATTCTGGGAGTCCTTCATGTGTTTTGTTTGCAAACTCTATGCGGGATTTCATAGGTCTTGCACTGAGGAGAGGCTTCCATAGGGCCACTCTACCATAAAGGCCCGACTGGTGGAGGGCTGCAGTGATAGTTGACTTTGTGGAACTTTCTCCCATTTCCCTACTGCCTCTCTAGAGCTCAGCCACAGTGATTTTGGGGTTATTCTTTACCTCTCTCATCAAGGCTCTTTTCCAACGAGTGCTCATTTTGGCTTAACAGCCAGGTCTAGGAAGACTTCTGGTGGTCCCAAACATCTGCCATATAATGATTATAGAGACCACTGTGCTCTTAGAAACCTTGAGTACTGCAGAAATTCATTTGTAACCTTGGCCAGATCTGTGCATTTTCACAATTCTGTTTCTATACTCCTTGGGCAGTTTCTTTGACCTCTTGATTCTCATTTGATCTGTTGGTCTGACATGCACTGTGAGGTCTTATAGAGACAGGTGTGTGCTTTTCCAAATCAGGTGTGTGCAAACATAGCTGGACTGCAATGTAGGAGTAGTACAATTTTAAGGAGGATTACAAGGAAATGAACAGCAATTGACTTAATATGAGTGTCTGAGCAAAGGGTCTGAATACTTATGACCATGTGATATTCCAGTTTTTCTTTTTTTTAGTCAAGATGGGGTGCAGACTGTAGATTAATGAGAAAAAAATGAACCTTTTTGAATTTACCAAATGGCTCCAATAAAACAAAGAGTGAAAAATTTAAAGGGGTCTGAATACTTTCCGTACCCACTGTAAGGCCAGGTCCACATCACATTCAGGCTTTCCATCTGGATGGACGTGTGGCGCCCCTGGGGACTACTCGCCACGAAGTGATATGGCAGCTGGGACTGGTAAGTGGTCACTTCGCACAAACACCCAACACAACCCCCGATCCCTAGTCCTAGTTACTTTAAGTCAGGCAAGGAATAGTGGGAGGGACAAAGTAGAGGGTGCAGAGTGAAGAAAGAGCCTGGGAAGGGGTGGAGGAACTGGAGTAAGACCCATGAACATTAAGTTAGGAGAGCTCAGACAAGTGGAGAGTTCAGGTTCGAGTTCCTGGCGAGCTGTAGTGGGAGAGGAACAGAACTCCTAAGCCGAGACACTCTGAGAGCCTAGAGACTGTAACACCAGAGAGGAAGAACCCAGACCAGGCTTCCTGTGCCACCGTATGGCTAGTCCGGGTCCCAGGCTGTGTACTGAGGAAAGAGTGAAGGGGTCTAAGGTGTCCCCAAGCCAACGGAGACACAGAGGGACCGGGCCGGAACCAGGGTGCTGGCCCTGTTGAACTGGTAGGATGCTGGAAGTCCCAGCCATAATTTAACAGGCGGGGTGACGGGACTGTATGCCCGGAACCCAAAACCCAGTATAACGAAGTGAAGGCTGTTGGATAAGGATGAGGGATCCCAGTGAGGGGTGTCCATGCAAAAACCCGTGACCGCTGAACCGAAGTCTGTCAGCGTGACCGTGAACGGAGGCCCAAATGGAACCAGAAAGGGGGTGCATCTGATGAACCATCCCAGCTGCTAGGTTGTGACCAGAACTATTTGTGAACTGTGTACTGTGTGAACTGTAACTGCTTTGCCGTGTGAACTGTGGGGTCTAAGTAAAGTACCCGGTCAAGCTCAAAACTACTTGTGCGAGACTGTGATTTATGCAACAGCAGCAGGAGCTAACCTTCAGAGCCGCCGACTGAACCGCTGCGCAGGCAGAGATGGCCTGCTTGTAAGTGACACTGGATCCCGTCGGCTGCTGCTGAACTCTGCTGGCCCTTTAGTGCGTTGGACACTATCCTTACATTTCTGCCCTGGGGAAGGCCCTACCCGCGGAGGGCTCAATATCCTGGCTATCAACCCTCATCATCCCCAGAGGATCTCACCGCAGCGGTCACCCACGCTGGCCACACACCAGGGGTGGCGTCATGTACATTTTGTTTCTAAAAACTCTAATCCCCGCTTATTTACATTTCCCCATTTATTTCTGCACATGTGACCACGGAGTCGGGTCACGTCACCGTGACACCCCGCAGTCCTGCACGACAAGAGGGCCCGGCTCTGAGTAAGGCTGGGGTTACACATAAGCCCTCAGTCCGTTTTTTCTATCCGTTTTTGGAATGATTTTGTGTCCCAAAACGGATAAGAAAACGGATCCATAGGCCTCAATGTAAAAAACGCATTGCCAAAAAGTGGTTTGTGAAATCCTGTGCGTTTTTGAGAACGCACACCAAAAACGCGGTAGCCCGCGTTTTTTGTCTCCTTCTCAAAACGCATGCGTTTCCCTCATAATGGGGCCCTATGGGAAACGCATCCGTTAACGCGTTGCCATTTTGAGCACATATTGCACAAGTGCGTTAACGCATGCGTTTTCCTAATCTGCTCCAGAAGGTGGCAAATGTCAATCCTTCAAGGTCATGTGACCTTAGCCAGCCACACAAAAGTGGGGGTGTCAACCAGGAAATCAGCCCTGCTCCCTGGACATACTACATGTGTTGGAACCCTTCACACTGACACTATGGTAGGTACAAAATGTTAGCACATATGTTCCTGATAAGATGTAATTGTTGTAAATGCTGCCCTCAAGTAATGTCTCTTTCTGTTTGTCTCACCTGCACAGGTGACTGATTCGGAGCTCAGTGACAGGGACAGTCCCTCAGAGCACTCATCTGTCTTGTCTGTAAGTAGGCCATGCATTTTGGGTTGTGACCTACTAATTGCCTAATAATGCTTGTGTGGCACTGCTGTTAACCTCAGCATGTTTCTGGGTAGGGGTTGATGCCATGTGCGCGCAGCCAGCTCAAGCCACACGACAATGCGGATGCAGGGTGCTGCGCTTCACTGTACATGACCGTGTGCTCCTCTTCCCTGCAATATGTGCTGTTGCGGAAGGCTGGTGAACAATCACACAGTGTGGTCCGCAGCAGGCATGCAACATGTTGTCTCCCTGATGCCGACGACATTGTGTTATGTGTGAGCATCAATATGGATGTGTCCAAATGACATAGTGCAGTTAATGTCAGGGCACGGTCGTGGCCTGTGAAATGCAGCACACCGCGTACACATTATAAACTTGGGGGCATGCGCTTTCTGCACTCACATGTTGTCTCCTCGACCACGAACCCTGCGCAGGGGAATGCCATTGTGCAACCAGACTGTAACTGTTAAGTTCTTAAAAATGACAACTTCAATGTGTTGGTCACATATCATCATAAGTTGCCTTGGGACACGTGTTGGTGTCTGCATGCGAATGGCATGCAGATGGGAATGCAGCAACAAGGCTGGCCATATTGATGTGAACGCATTGCACTTTGGAAACATGAGTTCACATTACTATGCACCCTACTCAGCCAAACAGCTGACTTGTTATTGGTCCGGAGGCGGCAATCTGTTGTATGGCCGGAGGTGTCAGTGTATGAAAGTTAACGCAAATGAGGATCATCCAGGTGTTTTGATGTAATGCGCAGAGTCAGGATTGGCTGATATTGTTGCACTACATTAGGAGCATCTGCCTGCTTAATTCAATGTACTCTGGCAAACTCCCTTATTTTGGGTATGTGTGTTTGCGACTAACAGCTGAACCATCCACTGATTGTCACCGTTTATACCTGCCCACCATCATTGCCGCCTGTAGATGATGTTCCGTTGTCAAACGCACATTAATGCTGGCCATGGGTACAGATGTCAATGACATCTGCAACCTTGTCGTGCAATGCCATGGGGAGGAGACTGTGGATCCATGTCCCTCAATGGGTGTATGGCGCACTTGTTGGCATGTGATGATCCAAAGATCCTCTGGTACACCTCCCCAAGTTCCACATGCTGGGGCCCTGGGGTGTTAGGGGTGTACCAACCACTTATACCCACCCCTGCGGTTCACTATGTCTTCTTTATGTTTTGGTGTTTTTAACATGTGGTTGCAAAGTGCAGGTGCCTGTATGTGACTGCTTCAAACAGACGCTGGGCCTGCTTTTCGGAGAGATATTGTGCTCAACACTTCACCCACCATGGTGCTGATTGTCGCCAGAATGGTCCTTGGTACACAACTGGTGGTTTCATTGTGTCCCTGTGTGCTATTTGCAAGCCGACACTATGCAGCCTGTCTGTTGTGTGAAGTGTGTAGCACCTGAAACATTGTGTAAATATTGGCCACGTTGCCTAAAAGTGTAATTGCCACTGCTCCTCTGGCCAAAGTTACTTTGTATGGGTCACATTTTTTAAGTCAAACCATAAAAAAGGGGGTGTGTACAACGGCAAAGTTACCCCACTAAAAAGTATCATGCTGTGTGTTCCCTTTGTGGGGGCCAAATGTACCTTAACACCCGGCCAATACAAAAGTGTGAAGGTTGTTACATGCCTACCTATTGTTAACTGACCACAAAGAACTTATTGGCCCTCTTCTGCATGTCAGGCGTAAATTTGCAACGGACACTTTAGTACACATAACGCTGCAAGATATGTCGGTTATGTTTGTGTTAATGCGTACACATATGTGTCCAGGTGTGATTTGACATTGATATACTCATGTTCAATTGCAGCCTTCATCCACATCATCTTCGGACTCCAGTGCCCGACACGTCAAAAGAGTAAGTCACACTTGTCTCTTATAATGTGCACCAATGTGTTATTTTGAGCCAGGGTGCCGAACAGTCAGTTGCCCAACACATATATGAATCTTTTGGGAAGATATGTTATTCTGTTGGTGTTGGGCTGCCAAGGTAAAGTATCTACACATTGGCTAAATAATCTTGGTTTAGTGCCCACATGTTTGTGTGGGCAACCATATGGGTGGGAGCTTTTTCCGATTTCTTCAATATGTGACACACCTTTCAATGTGCCATACAGTTTATCACCAATCTGCAGCCGATTTTTGTTTCACATTATTTTTGTTATCTCCCTCCAGCACAAGAGGAGCCACAAAAAACACACAAAGGCCACCCGAAAAAAGCACAAAGCTGCAAAGGCAGGGCCATCCACACAGAAGGTACGTCTGGAGAGTGTGTGTGGTCATGTATGGGGCGATGTTGCAATGATTGGTTGGCCCACTGTACACACACCAATGTCTGATAGAACATCCCTTAACAACCTCTGCTTGCAGTAAAATCATGGACACATTGGGCTATTTTGTGACTCTGGTGAGATCTAGCACTGTGTCCATGATTTAAGGGCAAATACAGATGTGTTGGGAATTTGGGCACAGACGTGTGTGTTAAGCGGACGTTAGATCTCCTGTGTCTGTCTAAAGTGTTGTTCTCACACACACAGGAGCCACCTAAGGCACTCCCAGAGCCCAAGGCCACCAAGACTGGTAAAGGGCGTAAAAAAACAGCTGCTGCTACCGAGGTAAGTGACGGTAGGTTTGTTTGGGTTTAAGTCTTCATCTGCGTTTCCTGCCTTCTACACATGTGTATTGTGTCATCAGTGCACTCACATTATAGTGTTGATGCTCAATGTTGCCAAACACCATTTGTCCCATATGTCTGTAAATTTTCATTTTGCCACACAATCCTTTTTGTGGTTCATGGATTCCTTTTTGCCACTGTAGGAGTATGTAGAAACAGGCGTAAATACATCCACCCGGAAATTTGCAAAAATACGGCTTGACAACCAGGTCCTAATCCATCTTGTGGAGAAGCAGCCCACTCTGTGGGACCCGGGGAATGAAAACTACAAAAATACTACTGTGACCAGGCAAATGTGGCATGACATCTGCCACACCATGTTCCCCAGGTTCAGAAATATTGACTCTGATGAGCAACTGTACATAGGTAAGGACACCTCCAAACACACATACATGTGTGGTGTTGTGAGATGTTGTAGTGTATAGATGTCACACATGTCTCCTGTTGTGTTTGTTTTTTCACATGCTATGTAGATGACAAGGTGAGAGTCCGCTGGCGCTCCTGCCGTGATCGATTCAAGCAAGATGTCAGGAAGATGGCGGCTTTCAAGAGTGGGGCAGCTGCCAAACCACCCACCCCCTATATGCACCATGAAGAGCTGACCTTCCTACAGCAGACGCTTGGCACCCGAAAGTGAGAATCTACACACATGCAGCACTGCAGATAGGTGAAGAACTGATGTGTGTTTTATGTAACTAACATTATATCTATCTTCCTTATCTTGCAGAACTCACACCAACACAGCTGATGCGGTTCCGGAACAGGAGCCCAGCAGTGGGGACATGCCTCCCAGCCAGACACAAGACAATGATGCCGTTGTGGCTGGGCCACCCTCACAGACTGTACTGGCTACCCCAAATGTTGAAGTCAGGGGACCAACACCACCCCCTACAGCCACCCCGGCTGCTTCCCGACCTACCCGTGGGCGCAAAAGAAATACGCAACGTGAGGACACAGACACAATCCTCGTGGAGGGGTTACAGCGCCTTCATGAGAGTGTGCGAGACAATCGCACAGTTATAGAACACCAAATTTCCCAAATTGGGCAGAATGAGTGTGTGGGTCCTGGCCAGCAGTGGATGAATTTTTTTAGTTCATATGTACCAGAACTTCTGGACATCCCACCAGAGGACAAATTAAATTTCAAAGGGGAGTTCAATACACTTGTACAGAAGTACTCTGTTAGGCACCCCATCAATCTTACACTTGTGTGTGACGAGGTGTCCGGGGAGGTGGATTGAGTTATTTAGGGCATTGTGCCCATGTTTCACATGTTGGTGTCGTGTTGCCACCGAGTTCAGTTTTCTCCGTTCTGATTACCCATGTTGGGTTGCACACATGCAAATAATTTTTTGGCCCAAACCAGGCTTCATGCTGTTTGGCCAGCAGCTTCGCTCCGTGTGAGCCATTGTTGTTTTCAGCACTTAATGATACCACATTAAAAATGTTCCAAGCCTGATGAACCTGCATTGATTTTAATTTTTTAATTTAAAAAAAAATTACAACTAATGTGATGTTTTATTATAACATATTAACATATGAGCTCGGACAAGGTTACATGGTATATATCAATAGCTGTTATGTGTACGCATCTTCGAACTTCAGACCATACACATTGCATGAGGCCACGTGATCCTACAAAAATGTGAGGCTCACTCCGCCCAGGTGGTAAGTTAAGATGTGTGGCTCACTTACATTAAACAAGGGGCAGATAATTAGCATACTCGTGTTGAGACTATACAGAATAAGGCATACGTGCAAATGTCGGGTTCCTTGACACACAGCCCCAGGAAGGTATCAACCGACAGCCATAGGACACATTTGTGGCTGTTGGCATCTAAACAGCTTGAAGTGGGTGCTTGTTCAGTCATGTATCTGCAAGTCACATGACTTAAAATGTTGAATTACACACAGCCACTTCAAAGTGTTTTCATGGCAACATCCACATTTGTGTCCGATGCCTATTGATTGGGACATTCCAGTGGCAGCATGTAAAGGTAGCATTAAGGCGGGATTCTAAACACGGAAGCCTTCGATAAGGACCTGTGTGGTTGACCACAATACGGGTTACAAGGCCACCTACTTGTAAAGCCACCCAAAGCAAATTCTGTGTTGGGCAAAGACATGTGATCAAGGCCACACAGAAATGCTATGTGAGTGAGGAGGCTAAACTCCACATACACACCCATCACTTACACGTTGTGGTCTGAACACTGTAACGTGTACGGCAAAACACTCCCAAATCAAACACATTTACGACAGTGTTTAAAAAAATAACCCAATCATCCATCTTAATTTACAAACACATAGATTCAACACATAGTAACATAGTAACATAGTTTTTAAGGTTGAAGGAAGACTTTAAGTCCATCTAGTTCAACCCATAGCCTAACATGTTGATCCAGAGGAAGGCAAAAAAAAACCCATTTGGCAACACTAAGCTCCACATTGGGGGAAAAAATTCCTTCCTGACTCCAGATACGGCAATCAGACTAATTCCCTGGATCAACGCCCTATCAAAGAATCTAGTATGTATAACTGGTAATATTATAGTTTTCAAGAAAGGCATCCAGGCCCTTCTTAAATGTTAGTAGTGAGTCACTCATTACAACAGCATATGGCAGAGAGTTCCATAGTCTCCCTGCTCTTACAGTAAAGAATCCGCGTCTGTGATTATGATTAAACCTTCTTTCCTCCAGACGTAGAGGATGCCCCCTTGTCCCCGTCTCAGGCCTAAGAGTAAAGAGATCATTAGAAAGGTCTCTGTACTGCCCCCTCATATATTTATACATTATTATAAGATCACCCCTAAGCCTTCGTTTTTCCAAGCTAAATAACCCCAAGTTTAATAACCTGTCTTGGTATTGCAGACCCCTCAGTCCTCTAATGACTTTTGTCGCTCTTCTCTGGACCCGCTCTAGTTCAGCTATGTCTTTCTTATACACCGGAGACCAGAATTGTACACAGTATTCTAAGTGTGGTCGCACTAGTGACTTGTATAGAGGTAAAATTATGTTCTCCTCATGAGCATCTATGCCTCTTTTAATGCATCCCATTATTTTATTTGCCTTTGCAGCAGCTGCCTGACACTGGCCACTAAATGTGAGTTTATCATCTATCCATACACCCAGGTCTTTTTCAGTGACAGTTTTGCCCAGTGTTTTACAATTAAGCACATAATTATACCTTTTGTTTCCTCTGCCCAAGTGCATGACTTTACATTTATCCCCATTAAAGCGCATTTGCCATTTAGCAGCCCAAGCTTCTAGTTTACATAAATCCTCCTGTAATATAAAATTGTCCTCCTCTGTATTGATTACCCTGCAGAGTTTAGTGTCATCTGCAAATATTGAGATTCCACTCTGTATGCCCCCTACAAGGTCATTAATAAATATATTAAATAGAAGCGGGCCCAACACTGACCCCTGTGGTACCCCACTATTAACTGTGACCCATTCTGAGTTTGTTCCATTAATAACCACCCTTTGTTTCCTATCACTAAGCCAGTTCTTAACCCACTTACACATATTTTCCCCTATCCCCATTGCCCTCATTTTATGTATCAACCTTTTGTGTGGCACCGTATCAAAAGCTTTTGAAAAATCCATATACACCACATCCACTGCATTTCCTTGGTCCAGTCCAGAACTTACTTCTTCATAGAAGCTTATTAGATTAGTTTGACAGGAACGGTCCCTCGTAAAACCATGTTGATAATGGGTCATGAGGTTATTTTTCTTCAGATACTCCAGTATAGCATCTCTTAGAAAACCCTCTAGGATTTTACCCACAGTAGAGGTTAAGCTTACTGGCCTATAATTTCCAAGTTCAGTTTTTGTCCCCTTTTTGAATATTGGCACCACATTTGCTATACGCCAGTCCTGTGGTACAGACCCTGTTATTATAGAATCTTTAAATATTAAAAATAATGGTCTATCTATGACAGTACTTAATTCCTGCAGCACTCTGGGGTGTATCCCATCCGGGCCCGGGGATTTGTCAATTTTAGTGATTTTTAGACGATGACGTACTTCCTCTTGAGTTAAGCAGGTGACATTTAATTGAGACTTTTTGTTATCACTGATCATATTGTCTGTCATGGGATTTTCTTGTGTAAATACTGTTGAAAAAAAGTCATTTAGCATATTGGCTTTTTCCTCATCCTCATCCACCATTTCACCCAGACTATTTTTAAAGGGGCCAACACCATCATTTTTTAGTTTCTTACTATTTATGTAGTTAAAAAATATTTTGGGATTCTTTTTACTTTCTCTGGCAATGAGTCTCTCTGTCTCAATCTTTGCTTCCTTGATTTGCTTTTTACAAATGTTATTTAATTTTCTGTATTTATTTAATGCCTCATCACTACCTACTTGCTTTAATTCCCTAAATGCTTTCTTTTTGTCACATATTGCACTTCTTACCGCTTTATTTAGCCATAGTGGTTTCCTCCTATTTCTAGCATGCTTATTCCCATAGGGTATATATTGTGCACATGTCCTATTCAGGATGCTAATAAACATCTCCCATTTGTGTTGTGTACTTTTATGTCTCAGGACATCGTCCCAGTTTATTGCACTAAGATCATCTCTCAACCGTTGGAAATTTGCCTTCCTGAAGTTTAGTGTCCTTGTGGCCCCTTTACTACACGTCTTAGTAAAGGATACTTGAAAGCTTATTAAGTCATGATCACTATTACCCAAATAGGTGAGTAAAGGATGCAGTGTGGGACCAACCAACAAATGCAAAACCTAACGAGTTGTGTTTAAACAACATCACTTTGTGGGTAAAGCTATCCTTACACATGAGCTTGGTGGTGTGGTTCATTCATGAAGTAATTTGCAAATTGGTCCCTTACAGTAATGGCTGCAAGAGGGCCACGCACACTGGGCTGTTGTATGGGTAATAAAGGAGTAGACCACAGAGTGGGGTCAACATTGGGCAATTCCTGATTCATTACAAAGTTGTGAAGACAGGTACAGGCCTTGATGACGCTGTCCACATTATGGGGATGCAGCTGAATGGTGGTCAAAAGGACACGCCACTTTGCTGCCAGTATGCCAAAGCCACACTCTACATACTGACGTGCCCGGCTTAACCTCATATTGAAGTTCTGACCTGCAGCCGTGAGTGTGCGGCTGGCATACGGCTTGAGTAGATTAACGTGAAGCTGGAAGGCCTCATCTGCAACCACTACATGTGGCACACTGGGTGAGCTGGTGCCAGGCAAAGGACAAGGCTGCGGCAGATTTAAGCGGCCACTGTAAAGGGCTTGGCCCATGACACTGTCCTTGAACACCCGAGAGTCATTTGTGCGGCCATATGCCCCAATGTCGACGGAGATGAATCTCCCCCTGGAGTCCACAATTGCCATGAGGACGATGGAGAAATAACGTTTATAGTTAAAAAACAGTGAGGCACTGTGTGGGGGCTTGCGAATTCTTATGTGTTTCCCATCGAGGGCTCCAACACAGTTGGGAAAATTAGCTTTATCTCGAAATGACACGGCACTTGACAGCCACGTGTTGTTGTTTGGTTCTGGCATCACCAAAGGCTGGAGTTTCTCCCACAACACATCACATATCTGTGGAATGAACTTGGTGATGGTTGAGCGTCCAATTCGGAATTGGTAATGGAGAGAGGCATATGACTCCCCTGTTGCAAGGAACCTGTAAAACAGAACAACAACAACATTAGTATGCACTGAACAAGACTACTGCAAAATACATGTCAACAAACAGAGCCTTGGTAGAACAAGTAAGCAACATGGGTGCAAATGTGTGGCCAAAATGAAGAGGTAATGTACGATTGCATGCACACTACTCACAGACGTCCATTCCAATTTGAAAGTGGAGACACATGATTAGTGATATGCTACCAGCATCATATCCAGGCCACTGACGCCGACATTCATACACAAACAACACTCATGTAGCAGCACACTCTTAAGGGGGTGTCACACGCGTCTATGTCGTCATTGAGATGATCGCTGACGACCTTGACGGCTGATTGCTGGTGAGCTGTCACACACACAGACTCGCCAGCGATCAATGGACCAGAGACATTGTGGAAACAATTTAAATATTGTTTCCACGATGTCTTGCTCCCGCTGGCAGCCTGCGGTAAGCGGGAGCAGGCTGGTCTCCAAGGTAAACTGCGTGTATCTAGGCAGCGGCCGCTGCCTAGATACCCGACGTGTACCTTAGTTACCAGCTCCCAGCGCTTGTGAGAGGCGCTGGGAGCTGGATTATCGCGACTCCCGGTGTCACACGCAGCGATGCTGCTTGTCCACCGGCCGACAATCGCCAGGTTTCGGAGCAGGTTCTAAAACCTGCCGATCATCAACCAGCAATTTATCGCTGGTTGATTCAGTATGTCAGACGCATCAATATCGCTGCAACGTCACGTGCAGCCGATATTGTGCAGCCGATATTGACGCATGTGACAGGCCCTTTAAGCCACGTGCACACGCTGACGATCTTTGTTTCAAACCTGAGAACTATTTGTCTGGCAACCCACGAGTGTGTTCCCGAGCCCGAACTGTGGGGGTCCTATTGCAGCAATGTGCCATATCAACCCAAGGTTCAGCTGCTGCCAAGTGAAGTGTCATGTTGGCAAACCCTGTGTGTTTGTCAAGTAGCCCAGCTGACCCTGAAATTGAAAATTGCGGGCGCCTTGGCCACCCTCTTGCTGGTGGTGGCTGCTCTGCAACATCTGGCCTTGGGCCTTGGTGAGGAACGCAATGATGAAGGCAAGACACACATACAATGATGGGATGTAAGGGCCACGTGACACACACACATATTTGTGCAGATATTGTTTGCATATCTAGGTTTGCAGTTAAATCATGGACACATGGCTCGTTTTTGCCCCAGCCTCAGAACTGGAAAGATATGGCCGTTATTTCGTGGTCAACCCAGAGCTGCAAACTATATCTGCACAGATGTGTGTGTGTGTGTCGTTGCCCTAAGGTGCCCATGACAAGGCATAATTTAAAAGCACAATATTGCTTAGCCAGCCGTCACACGCTGCAATATCTTGAACGATATTGTTAGCGATCCCGCGTGCATGTGCTCCCTATCAATATCACTGAGAATATTGAAGTGTATGACGGCCGCCTTAAGGCAGATGACCTTGAAGACACCGGATTGAACACATCCACAGAACTATGTTTGGTTGCGTTGGATGCATCACTACCCTTTGATCCTCTTTCAAGCACAAATGTGGACCATATTCAAGGTCACTCACGTGCAACAAGTCCAAGCTCATATGTGTGCAACATATCGATATTTCATATCAGAAATCTACATCACAACACATTCACATCTTCACGCACAAACTCTACATCAGATCTGCAACATGACTACACCTTTCCTTCAGTGGTATATTGGCAGGTTCCCAGGGACCAAAATCAGGTGGCATTATAAGAGTCTAAAGCTGCATTTTAATTACACCTGGTTTACCTTCCATGGGATCTGGCAATGTAGTGGTGCCTTAAATGGCTCACTTAAAGCCAGATCTTTCATTCTTTGGGGCCGTGGTGAGGACAATGTCGTTGTTGTGGGAAGATATGCATCACGGAACTGCAATATGTGGCAAGTACAAGGCCAGCCACTAACAAACCTACTCACACTACATTGTCCATGAACACAGTGAGTACACATCATGACACATCCTCAAACCCAGGGAAAGACACACCATAATGAATTTCATGTCCGGATAACCAACAAACCGCCAAACACATGTGTTGTGTGTGTGCAGCCAAGAAGCCATGAGGCAAAACACACTTACCGCAATGTGACCACCAGTCTCTCCACTGGGGAAATGGCGGGACGCCAACGCGTGTCCTGGCGGGTGATGTGTGGGCCCACCAGCTCAAGCAGCTGATCGAACGCCTCCACAGACATCCTGAGGTACCTTTGGAATTTATCAGGGAAGAGCCGCAGTTGTGGGAAAAGGACATGGAAGGCACCATGCTGTGACCGCAACATGTTGACCTCATGAATCCAGACTCTGGAACGGGCCGCTTGGCGCAACTGTCGCCGCCGTGCAGCCACGTATCGTAGCTGAAGGAGGAGGATTTCAATCTCCAGATGACGATCCATCACCCCAGCAGGAACGTGTGTTATATAAAGTGACCAAAAGGAAGGTGGTCACACCCCCTCATTGAGCTGGCCTTTTTATTGGCTGAAGGGTGTGGCCAGTGATGAATATTTATGAACAACCCATGACAGTATCCATCCTTTCATAAAACGCACATCATTTTTAGAAACGCATGCGTTAACGCATTGTACACATGGTACACCATCCGGTAACGCATGCGTTTTTGGAAACGCATAGAATGGTCTAAAATTGGCAGTTATGCATCCCCACACCTACCAATCCGTTTTTGAAAGACGTTCAGAGAGCCAATGCGTTTTTTGCAGCACTTCCAAAAACGGATTTCTATGTGTAACCCCAGCCTAACCCCTGTCTCCAGGGCGCGACAGATGCGCTTAACAGCAGCGTTAACGCAATGTAACATCGGCATTTGCTTGCATTAATGCTGCCATACAAATGCATTTGGTGAACGTAATCAAATGCGATGCAAAATGTGCTTGTGTTTGAAAGTCTGCGTTTTTTTAAATGCACAGGTTACCACGGGGTGCAGCGTTATCCTATATGATTAAAAAATGTAAACTTTCAAAAGCAAGTCCATTTTGCATTGCGTTTGATTGTATTTAACAATGCATCTCTATGGCAGCGTTCACCAGCGCTAACGCTAGCGTTACATAGCGTTAATGCTGCTGTGAACCGAAGCCACCAGGGCGCAATGCCCGAACGTGATGTGGACCTGGCCTAAGGCTGCTTTCACACTGGCAATTTTGGAGTTTGTGGGCATACAGGAAAACCCTGGATTCCCACGCAACAGGCAAACTGGATGCTGCTACAAGCAGCATCAGTTTGTGTTCTTTTCATGGATAATGAAGGGGTGTGTCATTAACAACTGCGTCATGCCAAATATAATGCTGAACATCAGGGAGGGAGAGAGTTGAAGGATAAGGGGTTCATGAAACAACATCCTCCTTGGCTACTAACAGAGTGTCCGCCAGAGTTGCCCCATTACATTTTAGCAGATTCAAAGAAACTTCTCGTTTTCCATCCTGCTGTTTTAACAAATATAACTTTATTTTTCCATTTTAAATATAATGTGAAAATTCATATAGATGTGATAGACATTACAGAAAGTTCTCTCATATGCACCTAGCTTTTATCCGGTTGGTCATTTTATTAGGCAGACACCACATTCTTTAGAAATCCAGTAGACATCGAAAATATAGAGAAGGGGGGAGAAGAGAACGAGCAGATTTAGAAGCAGAGAAAGATGAGTCTGTGCCGGCACATCCCAAGTTAGCTTTCAGTTGTTTTATGTATTTTTAGCCTGGAGGAGGCTGCCTATCTCTAGTAACATACATAAGCCGCACAGCACATGTCTATTTTTATTGTGGTTTTGGTGTGGATTAGATATCAGGAAGGTGCCCACCCACTACAGGGTCACACACACGTGGGCTATTTCTGAACAAAAATCTTATCCTCAGCAGATGAAAAAACGGTCATAAATGGCACCTGTGTCTAGGTCCAGGAGTCTAAAAATTGTGGTTGGATTGTTTTTTTCTCTTTTCCAAGTAGATATAAAAAGTCTCTAAAAGGGTATGGCCATTAACCTAAACATTAAAGCATATATGAGTAAATCTTCAATAAAACTATTCAAATACCAATGTAGAGCCTGAATTTGGGAATAGCTAAATCCAGGGAAATGTCAATAAGAGTCATGAGCCTGAGAAAATAAGTTTTCCCAAAAATGATATTTATTACTACAGATGAACCCTTAAAAGTTTGGATTTTGGTTCAGCCAGACTATAAAGTTCTGTTTGGGACTAAAACTTGACCCGAACATAATTTTAAGACAATGACTGGGCAGTTCGGCTCTCCCTCACATAAGTCATAAGCAAACCACTTCTGGGGCTGGGAGGGTGGGGATTCGCCATTTTAGAAACACACTACAGCCAAAAACACTGCTTTTAACCCCAGTGCAAGACGATCAAACACTGCAAGCTATTCTCCCAAGCGTACCCAAGCACAGTGATGATTTTTTTTAGTGTTTTTTTAAAGCCATAAAGTTGCCATTTGAAATGACTTAGGTTTCGTGCCATGTCTATGATCTGCTTTTTTTTTCTACATTAAACAACTGAATGAACATCCTCCAAGCCAGGTGATTCCATAATTTTGCCAGAAGTTGTAGTATATAAAGTAACTTAGAAGGAAGATTGTACCAAACATCTTAAGAGGACAAACCACAAATCCTTCTGTCTATTTATGGAATCCCAGATTCAATCAATGATGTTCAGGTCAAGGCTCTGTTGGGCCATATCATTATTTGTAGAACTCCTGGTTCTTCTACACCCTGAATATACATCTTAACGACATTGGCTGTATGTCTTGGTTTGTTGCTTTGTTAGGGCCGCTTCACGCTGCGGCATGATCCGGTCCGGTTCTGTCCGGGAGGACCCAGAGAGCTGCGGACCGGATCAGCACACACGACTGGGGGGCTATTATGCCCTCCGGTCCTGTGTGCAGCGCGCGCAGCTGCAGCCGCTGACAGGTCAGGACCGCGGCGCTCGCGGTCCTGACTTAGCAGTGGGAACTGCGTGCGCTGCACACAGGACCGGTGGACATAATAGCCCCCCAGTCCTGTGTGCTGATCCGGTCCACAGCTGTCTGGGGCCTCCCGGACAGAACCGGACCGGATCATGCCGCAGTGTGAAGCGGCCCTAACACAGCCAACGGTTGAAGCAAGTCTTAATTGCTGCTGTTAATCTGGTAAATGTTGGGGAAAAAACTGACAGAGATATTTAAAGGGAACCTGTCACCATGAAATTTATATTTCTGCTCTTTCTGGGACTATAGGCCAAGGGGGCGGTCCTATCAGTAACTGACAGTTTTGTTTACATAAGTGTGTATACAAATATAACTGTCAATCATTGATACTGGGCAGGGCTATCAGTGATTGACAGTTATATTTGTATACACACTTATGTAAACACAACTGTCAGTTACTCATAGGACCGCCCCCTTGGCCTATAGTCCCAGAAAGAGCAGAAGTATAAATTTCATGGTGACAGGTTCCCTTTAAGCCTAGTGATCCTACCTGGTTCCAGTTTCAGTCGACCATTGGCCACCTGTAACATGATCATGGGTGCCATTAGGATGCCATGGCAGCTGAGAACCTACTGAAGGCCTTCATGCATGTCTTGATTATCAAGACTAGTCTGTGGTTGGCCTTAATAGGAGACTTGATTTTTAAAATACACTGCAACACTATGGAATAGTATGCCATGGTACTATGGTATAACACAAGTGATTAATGATTGCAGGTTCAAGTCCCCTAGGAAGACTTATCAAATGGGAAAAGTAAAAAGAAAAGTTTATTCAAATCCCGCCTTTCGTTTTGCCCAGTTAAAAATAAAAAAATATAAAAAAAATAAGCATGTTTGGTTTTGCCGCCTAGTCCATGTAAATAGAACACTGTTTAATTTATACAGGAAATGTCAAAAATTGGCATTTTTTAGTCACTGCAACATGCAGAAAAAAATGCAATGAAAGTATATACCCCAAAATGGTACAAATGCTACTACTTGGCGCACAAAGAAACAAGCCCTAATACAGCTACATTAACAAAAAATAAAACGTTATAGGCCTTGGAAAATGGCGACACAAGCCAAGCTTATTTGTTTTACAAAGGTTAAAGTTTTTTAAGCCACTGTTTGGCATCACTGTAATTGTACTGACCTGGTGTATCATATTGTCGGTTCATTTTTGATACTAAATTTATGCCGTAAAGACCAAACCCAAAAACCAATCATTTTTTTTTTACATTTCTTAATATCTTATATGGTAAAATGATTAGAGTCAATCAAAACTGACTTGTTATACAGAAAACAAACCCTCATTCGACTATGTTTATGGAAAAATAAAGAAGCTTTAACTCTTTGAAGAAGGGGAAGAAAAAAGAAAAAATTCTAAATAAAAATGAGCCACGTCCTTAAGGGGTTAATTCATATTGTGTACAAGTGAAATATAAATGTGCATCCAGCCATGTGCATCCATGTATCACTGCTCCAAGGTAAGAAAAAATGAAGAAGACAAGTACCTCGTGTTGTTACATGTTGATTTTCAACATTTTAAAGGTGTCCAAACTAATGTGGGTGCGCTATTCAGGAATGCAGCATGTATAAATATAAAGTTCTGTACATGTACATTCATGAGATTCCTTATATCTAAGCAATCCAAAAATAAAGTGACACAAAAAAATGGTGTAAAAAAAGTGTTTACATACAATGATAGAAAAGCAGAAAAAGTCAATGTACTTGGCTTGACCCTAATTATATCAACTCATTGAATATAATGTAACACTATTAGTGATGAGCCTGCTGTAAACTGTTCGAGTGCTGTAAAATGGAAGGCAAAGGGGAACTCAATCATTTTCTGGCAGGCCCAACTAAGAGAGCTCAGGAAGCAGGAAAATTGCTGAAATGGATGGAAATAGTGCTGAAATGGAATGGGAACAACACGGGGAAGGTGCCAGGACCCATTGGTGACTCCCAGGTTGTTGCTAGGGAGAAAATAAATATTAATAAAAAAAGGCGTGGGCTCCCCCATTTTTGATAATCAACCAAGAGAAGTCAAACAGCTTTGGGCTGGTATTACCAGGCTGCGAAGGCCCATCGTTATTTGACCAGTCACAGCCTAAATATACCTGCCCGCAGCTACCCCAAAATTAGACCATCACATTCCCCAGTTTTCACGATAGCCCTGGTGCAGTGGTAATCGGGGTAATATTCTTGGGGGTTGATGTCAGCTGTCTAATGTCAGCTGACATCAAGGCCATGAGTTAGTAATGAAGAGACATCTATCAGACACCCCATTACTAACCTAGTAAGGTTAAATTGAAAAAAAGACACAAACGAAGCAAAAGATTATTTAAATAAAGACTCCACACACTATCCCTGGTTTATTAATTTATTATCAGAAGTATTTTTATAAAATTCTTAGTCCACGATGCATGAATGCAGTTCTGACGACTGTGGATACCAGTTAAGTGCAGCTATTCACAGGCTCCAGGACTGAATACAACTCTCATCATCGTCGCCAGGTCTCGCTAAGTACAGTGTTGAGCCGGCGGCTCTGATGAGTGTTGTAGTCAGTAACCAGTGCCTGTGAATAGCTGTACTTTATTGTTATTCACAGTCGCCAGATCTGCATTTGTGGATCATGGCCTACTATAGATCTTCGTGGAACTATGTTTAATAATAATTTATTTATATTAGTTTATTCAAATAAACTAATTTTGTGTGTCTTTTTTTTCTTTACGCTTACTGGGTAAGTAATGTAGATGTCTGATAGGCGGCCGTCACAAACACAGATATCGTGAGCGATATCGTTAGCGATCACGTGTACGCGCGATCGCTAACGATATCGCTCACATCGCTGGTGAGCTGTCACACAGACACACTCACCAGCGATGTTGAGCAGCGAGATCGCTGGTAACTATGGTACACATCAGGTTACTAGGCGCCGCGCGGCGCTTAGTAACCCGACGTTTACCATAGATACCATCTCCCAGCATAGGCTCAGCCGCTGGGAGATCGTTCATCGTGGTGTCACACACCACGATGAAGCAAATTGAACAAGCGATGATCGCTAGATATGAGGTCCTGCTCTCATATCTGCGATCTAGCGATCAAGCGATTTTACATTGTAAAATCGCTTGATCGCACGTAACGATGCACAAACGATATCGCTTAAGCGATCAAAAAGCAGATCACTTAAGCGATATCGTTCAAGAAATTGAACCGTGTGACGGCCGCCATAGATCCATATCCTACCAGAGGATACTATACAGCTGATGTTCATACGTTCAGTCTTTTGAGCATATTTTATCAGATTTATGTTTACAGAGACACCAAGTGATTAAAAACAGTGACCTGACAATTCTTTAGGCATCTTCCGCTCTGAAAACCTTCTATATTATATAATAGAAGCCAATGGGAAGTCTCCAAAGATACCCAAGCATCTTTTTCAACATTTTAGTTTGAAAAACTGCTAGCGGTTTCTTCATTGTTGAATGGAGTTTAATGTCTTTCAGCCAAAGGTGTTAAGTAGAAACTAGAAACAGGGTGATATGCAGCTTCCACACATAATTAGATATCGTAAGGGATTATTCTTCTTAAAATAAAAAAATATTTTATTTCATTAATTAAAAACATACAGCATTGGCCAAAGCATTTTGAGCATAGGACTGGTTTTTATTTGAAGAAGGATCATTCCCTCCTGATATCTACAGTAATTATGTGCAGAAGCTGCATACCACCCTGTTTTTAGTTTCTACTGAACACCTAGGAGCTAGCACCTTTTGCTGAAGGACATTCGTTTTAAGGCCACGTTACACATAGCGATGTTCAAGCGATGCCACCAACGATCCGACCTGGCCGGGATCGCTGGAACATCGCTATGGGATCGCTAGTGAGATGCCAGACAGGCAGACTTACCAGCGATCACACAGCGATGCGCCGATACCCAATGGTATCGTTCAGGGTCTCGGGCACAGACTGGGGATCGCTGGTCGCTGCTCCTGTCACACACAGCGATGCAGCCTGGCCAGTGGGAGATCGCCGATCGAAAGCTGGTCCAGGCCATTTGTTACAGATCAGCGATCTCCCAGTGAGGGGCCGATCGCTGGTGCGTGTCACACACAGAGATATTGTTGGCGAGGTCGCCGCAACGTCACAAAACCTGTGACGTTGCAGCGATATTGTTAATGATGTCGCTACATGTAACAGGGCCTTTATGTGAGCTGATATTTTCTACTTTTCCATTAAAAAAATAAAGGCCAGTGAAAAAGACACAACAAAAATTGGAAAACATTTGAAAAACATTCTGATGGTCTGAAAGTCAAAAAAAGCCACCAGGAAATTACCTATAAACACTACTGGAATAAAACAGTGGTATTTTCTGAAGCATCCTTCATCTAAAAACCATTGTCAAGTTTGCCCGTCTGAGAAAGACGTTGTGTGCATGCAGCCTTAGGCTACTTTCCCACAATTAGTATTTTGGTGAGTGTTTGATGTTGCAGACTTTCTGCAGATCTTAAGGCCGCTTTACACGTCGCAATATTGTTCCGATATTGCCTACGATCTCACGGGAGCGCGCGCTTTTTTGGCAATTATCCAAGATCGCATAGTAGATGTCACACAGGGAGATATCGGCAGGCAACGCAACTATGATGGTGTACGCCCCTTGCCCACGCTGAGTATGAGCAACCCAGGGAACGACCATTTAACATTGGAGTGAATAGGGTAAGTTGCACTCCAAATCGTAGTTGTGCTGTCACACTGCACGATCATGCCAGATCGCAAAGCCAATATTGCACGGCTGGAGAGCATGCACAATCCCAAAACGATATCGTAGTTAGGTTTTGCGTTGCATTGCCCATTTACACGACACAATGCACAAACGATAACACCTGCATCGGCTGGTCCACGTGAATTTTTATCGTAGTTGCGTTGTGATATTGTGACGTGTAAAGCGGCCCTAAGGCCGCAACTACGATAAAAAGTCACGTGGTCCGGCCGTTGCAGTTGTTATCGTTCATGCGTTGTGTCGTGTAAATGGGCAATGCAACACGAAAGCAACCTAACTACGATATCGTTTTGGGATTGTGCATGCTCTCCAACCGTGCAATATTGGCTTTGCGATCTGGCATGATCGTGGTGTGTGACAGCACAACTACGATTTGGAGTGTAACTTCCCCTATTCACTCCAATGTTAAATGGTCGTTTCCTGGGTTGCTCATACTCAGCGTGGGCAAGGGGCGTACACCATCGTAGTTGCGTTGCCTGCCGATATCTCCCTGTGTGACATCTACTATGCGATCTTGGATAAGTGCCAAAAAAGTGCGCGCTCCCGTGAGATCGTATTCAATATCGGAACGATATTGTGACGTGTAAAGCAGCCCTTAGGGTAACTTTACACGTTGCAACATTGTATGCAATTTCACTTGCAACTTATCGGTTGCAGTGAAATCATTGCCACATTGTTCGATCTTGTTGCCGTGAACAAATGGAACAATGTGTCCATGATTTCACTGCAACCAGTAAGTTACAAGTGAAATTGCATGCAATGTTGCGACGTGTAAAGGTACCCTTATGAAAATAAGGTTATTAGGTGGGTTCTTTTATTGCATTTTTGTCGTATTTTTAATGCTACAATTTTTGTCCATTTTTGATGTTTTAAATAAAGCTACTTTGTTTTTGATATTTTTTAGTATTTGGCTGTAAAAAACTTTATTGATACAGTCGATATGTCAAAACATGCACTTTCAGGATTCCCAGCTATTGACAGATTGAATGTTTGCTATGCATAGTAGTAGTCACGTGGCAACTAGATTCTCAGGGTACCGTTACACGTCGCAACATTGCATTTGCAATTTGCTGGTTGCAGTGAAATCATGGACACATTGTTCCATTTGTACACAGCCACAAAATAGAACAAAGTGTCCATGATTTCACTGCAACCAGCAAATTGCAAGTGAAATTGCATGCAATGTTGCGACGTGTAACAGTACCCTCAGTCGCTTCTCATTTGCTTCTTTCAATGATCTATTGAGAGTATAGATGATTATGTAGTCGGCATGTCATCATCCGTAACATCTAATAAAGTAGGGGGAATCCTGACAGTAAGGGCTCCTTCAGTAAAATGGGTAACGTATGGACAACACGGACAAATGCAGGTCAATGTGGTAGTTCACATGAATATTATTACATATGGGTCAATGATCCACTTAAGTCAATGGGTGTGCAAAAAATGGATCATTTACTGATTACCATCTGTGTCAAGCATCTTTTATTTTAATTATTAATATAGTAAACTGTATTTGGTGATTTATTATTTACATACATTTTTATATAAATTGTTCATGAAAAAAAAGGGATGCACAAATGGACCCACAGAGGGCAGGCAGCTAACAGTATGCAAGAAAGATGATAATGCATACACTGGTCTGAACCCTGCCAAACACACAATCAGGACTCACCCATGTAAACCCTTTAAGAGTTCACTCACATGCTCCGTTGCTGCTCCAGAAAACGTCTTTGAGTGAGATATGAGTGACTTGCAGGTATTATTCACCAAACGTTGTGGGATCCCCTCTATTTTTAATGGCCAGCTAAGGTAAAACAGACAGCAGCGAACTGCAGCCCACAGCTCTACCTTAGCTGGTTGTCCAAAATGGGGGTCCCTAATGCTGTTTTTTTTATTTTTTAAATGAATTATAAATATAAAAACAAAAAACACGGTGTCTCCCACAATTTAGATAGCCATCCAAGGTAAAGCTGACAGCTAGTATTCTGAGGGTGGGAAGGTAGATGGTTATTAGTCCTTTCCCAGCCTAAAAATGGCAGTACCCACCTCAGAATTGGTGCCTTTATTAAATGTGGCAATCCTAATGCTTCGCCTCAACTCTTCCAGTTGCTCTGGTGCGATAGCAATCTGGGTAATGCTAGTTGGGGTTGATATCAGTTCTGTAATGTCAGCTGGCATCAAGCCCAGGGGTTTGTAATGTAGAGGCATCTATCAGACATCTACATTACTACATTACATTAGAGATGCCCACAACGGAATAATTAATGATGTAAACATATTTATTTTTATATTTGTAGGATTTATTCATAATCTTGCTCCCAAATAGGGTAATATACCTACAATATCATTTTCTCACAACAAAGGTAGTGTATCACATATTGCTATTTACATCTTAAAGACAGATGGGATTGATATACTATTAATTTGTATTCTCCATTTGCAGTTGACTGAGATTAAAACAAGAATAGAGCTGCTATTGGCTTTCCCATGTGAGGGAAAAAATTTTTTGTTATAAGGTAAAAACATATATACTGTTGATTCTCATCATCATGTGTTTTTCATACACTTCTAGGAGCAAGTATACCTTTATGAGGAAGCATTTATGCATAGACTTCTATGAACAAGATCAATTGATTTGTTTATGTACATAATAGTGAATGCACCAAGAAATGTTGTAATAAATATAGCCGGTCAGACATATGACATTGTAGAATTATGTTCTTTTTAAGCTGTAATTCGAACTGTAATGCCATGTTTCTATGTAAATTCATGTGAAGTATGTAAAAACATGATCTATCATTGATTGATTTTATTTTATCTTTATTTGTGATAGATATTCTTGACACTGTGAACAAGGTCAATGTGACCGAAACGTCAGTATAAATACATTTATGAGAATATCACAAGAATTTTTTCTGAATAAAAGTCTTTTTCATTCATCTCCATTTGAGTGCCGAAGTTACTTACATATGGTTATTGATTTTTTTCTTCTGAGCACCAAGAGGTTGAGTTGCGGACCATACTTATTAAGCTATATATATATTTTTTTTGGATCCTGCACCTTCCGGGAGGTTGAGTACCCCTAATGGCAACACCTTTTTCATATAACCAGCAAGAAACAACTGACATTCTGGCACGAGTCACAGCTTCCAATGATTTTTTATCAGTCCCCACAGGAGAAGTGCGCTTCAGGGACTATGAGAAAGATAGAAGACGTGCTAAAGCACTGGACTTACACAGAACAACCTTAGCTGAGTATCATAAGGTTCAGAGAATACCCCGAGGATTGAGAGTGTCCCTGCAACCTACTTTGTTCTCTGATAACACTGACTTTAAAGCCAAATTTGAGAGGATCCTGAACAAGTGTTCATTTGACATCATGCTTCTCACCATTGAATTTATTGAACAAGAATTGATAGATTTAGATGCGAAGATTCAGTCCGCAGAAGAACAATTAGCCAATTCCTTTTCCAAAGAAGAATTTTTGAAGAACAAAAAACGTACAGATGATGTAATTAAAGAATTTGGCAAAAATTTACAATTCAAGAAAAGATCTAAATTTATCAGGGATCAGGAAGATTATCACAATAAGATCATTTATCGTTGGCAAATTCCTGAACAACCACCATTTATTCAGGGTCAACAATATCAAAGAAGGGACCCATACTCGGGATACTCTACTGCATCAAGCTCCGAAGGAGAACAACCTAGACAGGTTTTTTTAGATTCCCGTCGAGGCAGAAGGGCCAGAGGAAGACGAGGAGGGGTCAGAGGAGGGTACGGTTACCCGAGTCGAATGGTGACCAGATCCCAAGTAGGGGTGAGAACATTGTCTTTAATATATCCTCATACACGTTATCACCAGCAGAAACCTCACTACTACAAAAAGGTCTCTCCTTTTGTCCGACTCCCCTTTTAAATACGTTCACAATTGAGCAAGAACTCAACCGTTTCTTTAGGTCATTGAGGTTGAAAGCCCATTTCTCCACCCAACCTTTTTTTCCAATAGTCCCCATTAAGGACCCACCTAAGTTCAATTCTAAAGCGTTATCATTAAGGCTGAAAAGTACTTACCGACCACCACATAGTTACCATCCGGTTGAAACTTATATTTCATTGGTACAGAGGGACATAAACACCACATTAGAAAAAATCAAACGTGGAGATTTTCATTTAAGACACAACTTAAATATAGAGGAGTCACGGGCCCTCCATGACCTTAAAGACAACGATCAAATCATTATCAAACCGGCCGATAAGGGGGGCGCCATCGTGGTGATGGACAAGACTTTATATATATATGAAATACAGAGACAATTGAGTGACAGGGAAACGTATGAACCAATCTCCAATAATCCTACATCCGACATTAGGATTAAAATACAACATCATATAGATAAGTATAAAAAATTGAATATCATAGATGAATCACTAGCGGAATATATGTTGAATCCTCATCCCATTATTCCCGTCTTTTACGTGTTACCCAAGATTCACAAAAGTCTTGTCAATCCCCCGGGGCGCCCTATCGTGGCCTCCACAGAATCCCTACTGTCACCCCTGGCCATCACTCTGGAGAAAATACTTACACCCATGGTTACTAAAACCAGGTCTTATCTACGTGATACCTCGGATTTTTTGAACAAACTTAATACTCTATCTAACATCAAAGACAGTATCTTAGCTACACTAGATGTTAATTCATTGTATACCAGTATAGGGCATACCGAGGGATGTGAGGCTGTCCAACAATTTCTATCTAAAGATTCCACTTTGGAGCCATTAGAACAGGCTTTCTGTCTGGATACTTTACAACTGATTTTACACAACAATTACTTTTTATTTCAGGATCAGTTTTATATTCAGCGACAAGGTACCGCGATGGGAAGTAACGTGGCACCTCCATATGCTAATATTTTCATGGCAGAATATGAAGAAAATCACATATACACACATTCATTATTTTCTTCTCATGTTAAAATATGGCATCGTTTCATTGACGACATTTTTTTGATATGGCAAGGCGCCTTACATTCCCTACATACATTTGTAACTGACCTGAATAGTATATTACCATCTCTAAAGTGTACATTAAATTGGCATTACAGTGAAATCAGCTTTCTAGACACGATGGTTTTGCTTTCATCTGAAGGCAAAATCATCACTGACCTTTATAGGAAACCCACTGACCGAAATAGTTTGCTACACTTTCAAAGTAGTCATCCTCGTCACATTAAGACAGCACTACCCCTGTCCCAATTTGACAGAGTAGATCGTATAGTGACAGAGAATAGCACCCGAAAAATGCGTCACGATGAGATGTTTCAGAAGTTTAAAGAGAGGGGGTATCCGTCAGAGATCTTATCCAAGGAGAGGATAAGAAAAGAGAAATTGGATACAACAGGGTTGCATATGTTCATACTTATCATCCTTTCTCCCCCCTCCTCAACAAAAGTGTCTTATCTCATTGGCACATTCTGAAAGAATCATATCCACACATAAAAGAATTTAATGTTAAACCCATCTTCTGTAACAAACGTCCACCAAACATCCGTGACTCATTGGTCAGGGCTGATATAGGCTCCAGATTGAAGAAGGGAATACAGTCATTCCTTAGAACACCTCGTTTTGGCACCTTCCCCTGCCTTGGCTGTGCCCAGTGCACCAATGTAATGAAGGGCAGTTCATTTACCCATCCACGCTCTGGTAAAAGGTACCAGATCAAAGATTTCTACACGTGTGACAGCACATTTGTAGTTTACTTAATAAAATGTCCATGCGGTCTCGGATATGTTGGGGAGACCACCCAGCATATCCGAGACCGCATTAGTCAACATAAGTCCACCATTCGTTGTGGCAAGACACTGTTACCCATTCCAGCACATTATGTGTCTATGGGTCATAGTGTATCTCAGCTCAGGTACCAAATCATAGATCATGTTCCACCACTCAGAAGAGGAGGTGATAGGGTTAATAGGCTCTTAACCCTTGAAGCCAAGTGGATACATGAACTACAAACCCTATTTCCATTGGGTCTTAATAGAGAATATGATAGCCATTTCTAAGTTGATTTATAAAGGTACCACACCATTTTTACTTAGTTTGTAGGATTGGATACACTGTCTCTTTAAATCATCTTAATTACATTTATACACAGTTTTCCATTTATTACCTTTATATTGCTTTTTATAACATATAACAAACACTATTCTCTATTGTCACTTCAATTTTTCCTTTTCTTTCCCCTTTATAGGTGAGATACTAAAAGACATGTCTTACCATAGACACAAACAACATCGGGTGTCTGGTATCGCGTTACTAGATGAGTTACCTAGGTTACGCATATACTACATTGTTCGGCGTTCCCGCACACGCGCACTACCTAGGGGGCGTCAGCGGAAATGACGTCACACGCCACTTCTTAATGGCGCGGCTCACTGAGAGCCTCACTTGCATCCCGCGCGGCGAGTCCACGCTATCCAGCCTCACACACAAGGTATACAGTACATTGTACTGTTTTCTCTTTTATTCTAACCACGTTCAAGGTTTTGTTACAACCCGATTTCATAGATTACTATGCATTCTTTAATGTAAGATTAAGCTTGATGGTCATTTCAATTGACTGCTTA
This sequence comes from Allobates femoralis, assembly GCA_033576535.1. NCBI lineage: Eukaryota > Metazoa > Chordata > Amphibia > Anura > Aromobatidae > Allobates > Allobates femoralis. Next base: position 639,413,075 of record JARQOC010000003.1, read on the forward strand.
TGGGTAAATCCCGTTTTATCAGCAGGTTAATGGTGGACATTCTCTTATTAGATTTCAGCAGCTCATATGCTATTGGCAGTATAATAATCATGGAATTTGTTGCTTTTTTCTACTGTTCCTTATTTTTTCTGTCATAGTGACCGCAATAAGGTCTTATTGGTAGGATCTGGGAGAATTAATCCCGATTACCCTGTTTCCTTTCTTTTCAAATATTTACAAGGTAATGAGCTTTTACCATAGCATTTTTAGAGATGCCCACAACGGAATAATTAATGATGTAAACATATTTATTTTTATATTTGTAGGATTTATTCATAATCTTGCTCCCAAATAGGGTAATATACCTACAATATCATTTTCTCACAACAAAGGTAGTGTATCACATATTGCTATTTACATCTTAAAGACAGATGGGATTGATACACTATTAATTTGTATTCTCCATTTGCAGTTGACTGAGATTAAAACAAGAATAGAGCTGCTATTGGCTTTCCCATGTGAGGGAAAAAATTTTTTGTTATAAGGTAAAACATACTATACTGTTGATTCTCATCATCATGTGTTTTTCATACACTTCTAGGAGCAAGTATACCTTTATGAGGAAGCATTTATGCATAGACTTCTATGAACAAGATCAATTGATTTGTTTATGTACATAATAGTGAATGCACCAAGAAATGTTGTAATAAATATAGCCGGTCAGACATATGACATTGTAGAATTATGTTCTTTTTAAGCTGTAATTCGAACTGTAATGCCATGTTTCTATGTAAATTCATGTGAAGTATGTAAAAACATGATCTATCATTGATTGATTTTATTTTATCTTTATTTGTGATAGATATTCTTGACACTGTGAACAAGGTCAATGTGACCGAAACGTCAGTATAAATACATCTATGAGAATATCACAAGAATTTTTTCTGAATAAAAGTCTTTTTCATTCATCTCCATTTGAGTGCCGAAGTTACTTATGTATGGTTATTGATTTTTTTCTTCTGAGCACCAAGAGGTTGAGTTGCGGACCATACTTATTAAGCCAAATGGAACAATGTGTCCATGATTTCACTGCAACCAGTAAGTTACAAGTGAAATTGCATGCAATGTTGCGACGTGTAAAGGTACCCTTATGAAAATAAGGTTATTAGGTGGGTTCTTTTATTGCATTTTTGTCGTATTTTTAATGCTACAATTTTTGTCCATTATTGATGTTTTAAATAAAGCTACTTTGTTTTTGATATTTTTTAGTATTTGGCTGTAAAAAACTTTATTGATACAGTCGATATGTCAAAACATGCACTTTCAGGATTCCCAGCTATTGACAGATTGAATGTTTGCTATGCATAGTAGTAGTCACGTGGCAACTAGATTCTCAGGGTACCGTTACACGTCGCAACATTGCATTTGCAATTTGCTGGTTGCAGTGAAATCATGGACACATTGTTCCATTTGTACACAGCCACAAAATAGAACAAAGTGTCCATGATTTCACTGCAACCAGCAAATTGCAAGTGAAATTGCATGCAATGTTGCGACGTGTAACAGTACCCTCAGTCGCTTCTCATTTGCTTCTTTCAATGATCTATTGAGAGTATAGATGATTATGTTGTCGGCATGTCATCATCCGTAACATCTAATAAAGTAGGGGGGAATCCTGACAGTAAGGGCTCCTTCAGTAAAATGGGTAACGTATGGACAACACATGGACAAATGCAGGTCAATGTGGTAGTTCACATGAATGTTATTACATATGGGTCAATGATCCACTTAAGTCAATGGGTGTGCAAAAAATGGATCATTTACTGATTACCATCTGTGTCAAGCATCTTTCATTTTAATTATTAATATAGTAAACTGTATTTGGTGATTTATTATTTACATACATTTTTATATAAATTGTTCATGAAAAAAAAGGGATGCACAAATGGACCCACAGAGGGCAGGCAGCTAACAGTATGCAAGAAAGATGATAATGCATACACTGGTCTGAACCTTGCCAAACACATAATCAGGACTCACCCATGTAAACCCTTTAAGAGTTCACTCACATGCTCCATTGCTGCTCCAGAAAACGTCTTTGAGTGAGATATGAGTGACTTGCAGGTATTATTCACCAAACGTTGTGGGATCCCCTCTATTTTTAATGGCCAGCTAAGGTAAAACAGACAGCAGCGAACTGCAGCCCACAGCTCTACCTTAGCTGGTTGTCCAAAATGGGGGTCCCTAATGCTGTTTTTTTATTTTTTAAATGAATTATAAATATAAAAACAAAAAACACGGTGTCTCCCACAATTTAGATAGCCATCCAAGGTAAAGCTGATAGCTAGTATTCTGAGGGTGGGAAGGTAGATGGTTATTAGTCCTTTCCCAGCCTAAAAATGGCAGTACCCACCTCAGAATTGGTGCCTCTATTAAATGTGGCAATCCTAATGCTTCGCCTCAACTCTTCCAGTTGCTCTGGTGCGATAGCAATCTGGGTAATGCTAGTTGGGGTTGATATCAGTTCTGTAATGTCAGCTGGCATCAAGCCCAGGGGTTTGTAATGTAGAGGCATCTATCAGACATCTACATTACTTACCCAGCCAGTAAAAATATAAACACAAACAACAATATTTTATTATAAAAAGAACTTGCCAGTTCATCAATTTATTTTAAAAAGCCCCCCAAAAACCCAAGATATAAGTCAATAGTACTCCATGGATTCTAATGTAGTCCACTGAATTTGAAGTAGTCCAAAAGCAAATCTGAAAGACATAAAAAGAGAGAAGTATTAAACAAAGACAAGAGACACCCTCCATGGAGGTCCCATGACGTTCCCCGCAGGATGTAAGAGCAGCCACAGTCGGCTCTCCATAAGGGGAATAAGATGGGCACATTACTACAAGAAGGGAAATAGGATGTGTACATTACTATAACAAAGTGCGAGGTAGCGACTGGCTATATTGTACATTATAATTACAAGATGGGGACCAGGATGAGGCACATTACTTGAAGAAGGGAACCAGGATGGGGGACAATACTACAAGATGAAAACCAGGATGAGGGATATAACTACTTGACAGAGTCCAGGATGGGGGACATTACTACAAGATGGGTGCACTATACCACAAGATGTTGGCAAAAATTACTATATAGTGCTAATTGTAAGACAATGAGCAACAAATGTTTGAAAACAAGTGATGAAAAGGTGTACTAAAAATAAAAAATAGTATCATTAAAAATGTTACATTGCCCTGCAAAGAATGCGTTCCCCCCCATTCAAATTTTTTCTGGGCGGCGTGGCCCATAAACCCAGCCACGTTTGAGACCCCTGTTCTATATTATATATGCAGCCAGAAGCCTGTATCCTCTATATTATATATACAGTGTCTTGCGAAAGTATTCACCTTCCCCCCTTGGAATTTTTCATGTTTTGCTCCCTCACCATCTTGAATTTTGCTGTTTTTTTTGAGGGTTTGTATCAGTTCATGTAAAGAACATGTCTACAACTGTGAACATTTGGTTTTTATTTATTGTGACACTAACAACAAATAGGACAAAATAACTGAAACCATCAGTGTGCATAACTTGTCACCCCCCTGAAGTCAGTACTTTGTAGAGCATCCGTTTAAAGCAATTATAGCTGTAAGCTGCTTGGGATAAGTCTCTATGAGCTTTCCCCATCCTGTCACTGGGATTTTTGCCCGATTCTCAAGGTAAAACTGCTCTAGCCCCTTCAAGTTAGATGATTATCACTGTTGAACAGCAATCTTCAAGTTTCACCACAGATTCTCAATTTGATTATGGTCTGCGCTGTGACTAGGCCACTTCAATACATTTACACATTTTCCCCTAAACCACTAGAGTCTTGCTTTATCTGTATGCTTTGGGTCATTGTCTTGTTGGAAGATGAACCTCTGTCCCAGTCCAACATCACTGATAAAACTGAATCAGGTTTTGCTCAAGAATATCCCTGTGTTTTACACCATCCATCTTCCCCTTGACTCTGACCATTTTCCATGTCCCTGCTGTTGAAAAACATCCCCACAGCATGATGCTTTCCCCACCATGTTTTATTGTATGTAACTCCAACGTCACCATACTATGCGGCCTCCCTGCAGCAAGGACGCCGGATTTCTCACCATTGTGGTTCAGCCGCACGATTGCTCCCTCGCCTCAGCCGTCCACATATCCCTCTGCAGCCTCGAGCTCCTGAAGCCTGTGCACACTGCACAGGTCTCTTAGGAGTATGCTTAGGGCGTAAGCCCGTGTTCCTGCCCTGTATTTAAAGGGCCAGTGCACCATTACCAGGAAAGTGCCTCTCAGCTTATGGCTAAGAGGCACTGGGTATATAAGGCATCCTCTCTAAGTGTGCTGACGAGTTGTTAGGTCCTATTGTCCTGGTCTGTACCTTATATCTGTGCCCTCCTGAGTCTGCTTTTCCTACCTGTCTGCCCCTGCCTGGCCCATTCCATTCTGCTTTTGCTACCCTGTCTGCCATTGCCATCCTAGCCTGCATCTGCCAACACCAGTCACTGTACTGGGCTAGTAGCCTGCCATACTACAGACTGTGCCTCAGTCTGTCCCTACGCTGGGGGTCAGCTGCCACAGTTCATTCTGTGGTCCAGAGGGTCCACTCCTTGGATTCTCGCCTCCTATGAGCATTATATGTTGATCAGGCCATGGATCCCACTGACTCCCTGCTCACCCAACTTGCCAGCCTTGCCGTGGATCTTACTGACTCCTTTGCCAAACAGTCTGCAACAGGACATGATCTGCATATGGGGTCAACAAGGCTATATCCTGGCTTATATGCAGCCTACTCCAGGGGATACTCCAGCCCCTGGTCCCTCTCCTCTCCTGTGTGCTCCTCCACATTTTGACGGTGACTCCAAACAGTGGCGAGGCTTCATCAACCAGTGCATTCTGTATTTTGAACTTTTGGCCCACTAGTTTGCTTCAGACCGGGCCAAAGTGTCGTTCCTGATGTTGCACCTTGGTAGGGAGGCCCTTGCTGGGGTCAATTTCCTGTGGGAGAACGGAGACCTCGTTACCCCCAATGTCCTGATCTTTCTGGAGGCCTTCAAAAAAGTCTCCAATGAGCCGGGTCATCTCGCCTCCGTGGCATCATCTCTTCTGCAGCTACACCGGGGTGATCAGACTGTCGTTAAATATGTGGTTTTATTCTGCACCTCTCGCCTGAACCAGGCTGGAATAATCAGGCACTGAAGGACATCTTTTGGGAAGGCTTATCAGGGAAAATTAAAGATGATGGCAGGCTGTGATATTCCTGCTACTGTTTGTCTAGTTGGTCGACCTCAAGTTCCTGGAGAGATCTATGGAGGTGTCTTGTGGCAAGGGGCTTTCACATCTGCCGCTGCCTCTCCAGAAACCGCTGTGGTTCTAGTTTCCTGATGCTGCTCCTGAACCTATGCAGGTGGACCAGGTTAAGATGTCTGAGCAATGTTGCGAACATCATCGAGCAAAGGGACTGTGTTTCTACTGTGGAGGTACAGAACATTTCATCCATGACTGTCCCACGAAGCCGGGACTTCATTGCCTGGGGTCAGTAGGAGTCGCTACTCTACAAGAGAACAAATCATCTCCCTCATTGGCTCTGCCTGTATCCATATTGTTTGGTTGGTACCCAGTTTTCAGAGATGGCCCAACTAGATTCTAGATCTGCTGGGAACTTCATTCAGTAAGCTGTGGTGCATTGGTGCCAGATTCCCATCCAATGTATCCAGAGGCCCTGAACTGTCATCTATTGATGGCGCATTCTGGTAAAATCCTGGCTCCGTACCCATGAGCATGCTCTCAGTTGGAGATCCAGAGAGGTGCACCACTGGGGAAAGAATTGCCATGCAGGACGTCTTGTCTCTGAGCCCCTGAAAATGACTAATTTTGAAGTTGGCTCCATCTGCCTCTGGGAAACCAAGAAGAATGCTCCCAAGCAACAACCTACCCCTTTTACCGGTCAGTCCTACTGCTACCAACTGAGAAGACTTCCCGCTGGAGAAAAAGCTTCCTCCTGGCCTGGTGATAAGGGAGAGTAAGGTGGGGGTACTTTAATGCTGATGTCTCCATGCTATGCTGGCTACCTGCCTCTGGTTTACTGACGGCCACAGTCCGGCCACACACCTCCTCCCCCTCCTTGGCCATCCATGTCTCCCTCTGCAGCCTCATGCTCCTAAAACCTGTGAATTCCTGCCTGTAAATGTTTGTATTCACTCCCCATGGAAAGTGTCAATAGAACTGGTTTGATGATTGGGAGGTGGTGGGGGAAGGAGAAGAAGTAAGATTTGAATCTTTCTGTGGGGAAGCATTGTGATTTCAGTCTGTGTGTGTGGGATGCTGAGTTCAGACCAACTCCACAAAGGGATTTAGACAAACCTGGATTAAATGAAGATACAATATCTTGATGGATTGTTTTATGGAATTTTATGTTTTTCAAACAATAAAGGTTCTTGGGCTGTTTACACATTTCTTGCTCTATTGATTGTGGGATGCCGGAGAAGGACCCCGAGACAACTGGTGGCAGCAGTGGGATTGTCATCGGCCTGCGGCTGGGTAGAGGGGCACATATGACTGTAGGGGGCTGGGGTGCAGGGACAGGCTGTGATTTATCATCCAGTAGCCTCCTCCACTGCGGTCGGATAGTAAGGGCCCCATCCCCTAGCCGCAGGTCGATGACCACACGTTACAATCCCGAGCCCCAACATTTCCAACCACAACCTTGGGGAATCACGGAGAGGAAATGTTTTGACTGTAGACAACCTGGCCACCTGCAATCTGGTTGTACCTCAAGGGCTCGGAGGGTACCAAGCACACCACCATCTCCTTCGGTGCAGCATGAGCACTGCATCCCACTCAAGGAGTTACCACCACCTTGACCAGAGTGGACCGCCGACCCCTGCATCACAGATACCCCTTATGCAGTGTATGGTCTCTGGTCTTAGTCCCCAAGCAACCAAGAGCAATGTCAACGTCACCTGCAGGATGTCTCAATTGATGCAAAATGTCAGGATTTAGAGACACAGGGGCTTTCTTGACCATTGCTGACCCCATGTGGTTCGACCAGAGGCAATTCACCCAGGTCCTGTGTTCCCCATTGTCCTGGTGGGGGAGGGGGTACTCTCAAATATATTCAGCATGCTTGGGTGCGTTTAAATTATGGTTATGAGGAAAAACTGTGCTGCATTGGAGTTATGGAAGGACTTCCCGCAGATATCCTACTGGGGAACGACCTTGGGGAGTTACAGTGCCATTTTGTGGGAGCCCACACTCGACAAGAAGAACCATAGACTGTTTCAGGCCGATCTACCTCGCCATTGTGCATGGACTTATTGACAATTAAGCAATGTGGACTAAAGTGAGATGGCCAAACGTCTGTGTAGACCTCATGGCATGCTCACTTATTGAAAGGGGGGAGAGGTTGTGAAGGTGGTTATGGTGGGCAGGGCCGTATTTGGAGTTCCTGCTGCCCTAGGCACTCTCAGCGGCCGCCGCTCCCCCCGTCACGGCTCCTCCCCCCATTGCGGCCCTTCCCCCTGTCACGGCGCCTCCCCCCTGTTGCAGCCCCTCCCCATCATGGCTCCTCCCCTCCCCGTTGCAGCCCCTCACCCCGTCACGGACAATCTTCCCCCCAGTCGCGGCCTTCCGCCCCCCAAACTTCATGTAGCTTCTACCCCCACATTTCATCATGTAGTACATATAAAAGGTTTGTCCAACCTCACTACAGAGACATACTGATAGGATGTTTACATTGTGAGCCCCAATGGGGACAGTGTTGATGATGTATGTAAAGTGCTGTGGAGTTCATAGTGTAATATAAGTGCAAAAAATATTATTCTTAACATGATGTCACAATACCAGGATTTGAGGATCTTGTATTTCGAGGTCAGGGGCTCTCTGACGCCGTGTTGCTGCCTGTCTCATTGTCTTCCTCTTTTGATACTGCAGTGCGGTGGACAAGAGAGCATTAACTGGTTAATAACAAGAAGTATGGTGTGTACTAACTTAACCATAAACCCTCCCCATACCATGTCCCGCAGACATTGTAGGATTACTATATGGATTTTATTATTAGGGTGCGGACACATTGGCGTGAAACTCGGACGAGTGCAATGTGTGATTTCATTGCATTGCACTCGGACCAAAGTTAATCGATGTCTGAGAGCACTGGCGAGTGTCGGACGCTTTTTTCTCAGCCAGATTCACGATGAGAAAAAAGTCGCAACATTCTGCGACAGTCTGCGATTCACACCGAGACTCACCAATGCAAGTCTAAGGGTCTGACAAAATTACATACCGCACACTGACAGCACACGGAACATCCGAGAGGCATCAGTTTTTTTTCACTGATACATTCTCATTCTGTAACCGAGAACAATGTAAAATGTTCCTGTAAATGATTCTACACTAATAGCTGCTGAGGAAAGAACAGATTGCACACGGATGTAATCTGAGAGAAATGACGGACACTCGCACAGCAGTTGGATGCCAAATGGACTAAAAACCTATGACACTCATCCGACTCTCCTGGATGAGAAACTGACCGATTTTAAGGCGGCGGGAGACAGTGTAGCACCATGTCCTCAACTCTGTGTTGTGCACAGACAGTGTACCACCATGTCCTCAGCTCCGTGCTGTGCACAGTGTACCACCATGTCCTCAGCTCCGTGCTGTGCACAGTGTACCACCATGTCCCCAGCTCCGTGCTGTGCACAGTGTACCACCATGTCCTCAGCTCCGTGCTGTGCACAGTGTACCACCATGTCCTCAGCTCCGTGCTGTGCACAGACAGTGTACCACCATGTCCCCAGCTCCGTGCTGTGTACAATGTACCACCATGTCCTCAGCTTTGTGCATAGACAGAGTACCACCATGTCCTCAGCTCTGTGCTGTGTACCACCATCTCCCCAGCTCTGTGCTTTGCACAGACAGTGTACCGCCATATCCTCAGCTCCGTGCTGTGCACAGACAGTGTACGATACACTGTCTGTGCACAGCACGAAGCTGAGGACATGGTGGTACACTGTGCACAGCACGGAGCTGGGGAGATGGTGGTACACTGTCTGTGCACAGCACAGAGCTGAGGACATCCCAGAAGAGACAGACAGGCCACAGACGGGCAGCAGGACAACACTGAGCCCACCTGGAAGAACAACAACACCCAGCACCCAACACACTGCCCAGAAATCATATAGGACAGGCAGGTAGGAGAACTACAACTCCCGGCATGCCACACCCTGCCAACTCAGGAAGGTGGCGGCAGCTGCATGGAGGCAGACACACGGTACAGCCGCCATTATCACCACACACAGCGCCAGCCACAGCCTCAGTCCTCATGCACCCCTGTCCTTCTCTCCTCTGTCCCTCCTGCTGCTCCTGTCCTCCTGCACCTCCGTCCTCCTCTCCTCTGTCCTCCTCTTCCTCTGCCCCTCCTGCTGCTCCTCTATCCTCCTGCAACCCCATCCTCCTCTCCTCTCTCCTCCTGCACCCCCGTCCTCCTCTCCTCTGTCCCTCCTGCACCCCCGTCCTCCTCTCCTCTGTCGTCCTGCACCCGCGTCCTCAAGTTTCCCTTCCTTTGCAGGCCCCTCCTTCTCCTCGTCTCTTCCGGGTCTTTTGACTGAGGTGGGTGGGTGGGAAGGCAGGTGGGGTGGCCCTAATGATGAAGGGAAGGGGGTTATGGGGGCGGGGCTTGCGACCCAGCCGGCCCGGAGCCGGGAAAAAAAAAGAAAAAAGAAAAAAAAAAAAAAAAAGAAAACACGCTGAGACGCCGCCCCCTATGAGAATGGCGCTGCCCTAGGCACGTGCCTATGAGTGCCTAATGGCAAATACGGCCCTAATGGTGGGTTGTATTATACTGGATTTTACAAATGCTTTGTTGTTCGTATACTGTATTTGCTCCCTCTACCCCACTGCCTGTATACTTATTACAAACCAGAGGGTCGAACAATTGAATTCCTGCCTGTAAATGTTTGTATTCAAGGTTCTTGGGCTCTCCACACATCTCTTGCTCTGTATTGATTGTGGGATACTGGAGAAGGGCCCTACTATAAAACGTGTTAGGTTAGTCAGTCTGTCTCAGTCTGCTAGTGAGTTGTTAGGTCCTAATCCGTAACTTGTCCCTGTACTATCCTGAATCTGTGTCTGCCTTCCCTACCTGTCTACGGCTGCCTGGCCCATCCCAATCTATTCCTGCTACCCTTTCTGCCATTGCTGTTCTAGCCTGCACCTGCCTACACCAGTGTCTGTACCCAGATCCATCCCTGGGCTATATATACACTGTACAGTACCACTCCTCCTGCACTGTATATACACTGGCAATCAAAATTAGAGAACAATGTATGATCACTTGATATTTATCATACAGGATGTAATCTACATTGATCAACATGTGAAGGTTTTTGTGTAAGGGGCACACCATGTCACTAGAACAGGGTTTTCCAAAATAACCAACGTTTATCTACATAAAATCTTTATTTTACACAAAATGTGATGATCATAATTAGAGAACAGCAATGACTGTAGAAAAGAGAAAGACTAAAAATTAATTTTGTGACAGTTACAACAGTCACCAATCAGTAGGAAGTGTATAGGCCTTTGCTTTGTACAGGCCTTTTCTTTGAATAACTTCAGCACATCTGTGGCCACAGGACATCACTGATTTCCTACACTGCTCTAGTGGAATTTTGTTTTTAACCATTACATTTTTATTAAGAGTATATCAAATATCCAAATAGAAACAATAACAGTGCTTGTAGTAGAAAACATGGCAACTACAGAAAGAAAAAAAACAACAGAAAGGGGGGGAGGGAGGAGGGGGGAAAAGGATTGCCACCTCTGCATAATACTGATCAAGGAAAGGTAGCCGATATATCAGCAATTAGCTAAGTGGAGACGATCAGCGGGGGACATGGTAGGTAGAGGAGATCCATGGATGCCACCACCCCAGAACCTTCTAGTGGAATTTTGATCCACCCTTCTTCCAGTCTACTTCATAGTTCTAAACAAGAAAAATACTGTAGCACTTTATTTCTACAATGTATGTTGGTTAGGGATGAGCGAGTATACTCGTTACTATTGAGTACTCGTAGAATAGTACGGTATTCGGGCTACTTGTTACTCAGCGAGTTCCCTCATTACGAGTAGTGACTAGCGAGTACAATACAAGTCAATGGGAAATGCGAGAATTATGCTGCTGGACCCTACAAAGCGGTCTGGGGGCCTGAGGAAAAGACTGAAATGAATGCATGATTGTTTAAAGGCCGGCGGTAAAAAAAACGCCGGCTTTTTTAAACAATCAGTTTTTTTAAATCAACCACTTCTCCTGCCATTTATATATACACTGCACAGTACCACTTCTCCTGCCCTGTATACTTTATGTTATGCTTAGTATCTGTATTCTGTATGTATACACTGCACAGTATCACTTCTCCTGTCCTGTATACTGGGTGTAATGTTCAGTATCTGTATTATTCTGTATATATACAATGCATAGTACCACTTCTCCTGTCCTCAGGGCCGCACCGTCCATTGGACAGTGTGAGCCCTGTCATTCAGGCGGCAGCCGGCAGGGGGAGCGGCTGTGCAGAAGGGGGCGGCGCCTCATGCACAGAGCCTCCCCCTGTCATGGCGCCGGCCGCTCATCCCGCTCACCGCAGGTAAGCGGCGGGCAGCGGGGGGACACGCACACAAGGGGCGGCAGCCCCAGGCTTCACCAGCACCCCACCCCGGTACTCGCGGCAGCGGCCGGCAATCACTGCCGCGGCTCAGGCGGCAGTGGCGAGCCGGTCACTGCAGAAGGGGCGGCAGCCCCAGGCTCCACCAGCACCCCCGCCCCCCCCCCCCCCCCCCCCATAATCAGTGCCGCGGCTCAGGCGGCAGTGGGGCTCGGTGCACCCCTGCCTGTCCTGTATACTGGCTGTAATCCTCAGTATCCTCAGTATCTGTATTATTGTGTATATATACACTGCACAGTACCACTTCTCCTGTCCTGCATATTGGGTGTAATCCTCAGTATCTGTATTATTCTGTATGTATACACTGCACAGTACCACTTCTACTGTCCTGTATACTGGGTGTATGTTGTGTTTCATCACAGTCACACATGGATCCTGTTTCATACCCTGTCAGTCTGAAGCCTTGGTAAGCATAGAGAGTATATATAGGAGGTTGTTTGTTCACATATGTAATTCCTGTATCTCCGGAAGAAGTGAGCGGTCTCACGAAACGCGTTGAGAAGCTTAATAAAGGATACTTGGATACTAAATTGGATCGGTTCGGTCCACAGTTTTCACCAGGAGGTGCAGTAGCCTTATATACAAGCAAAAGTGTTGTGACTTGGCACAATCCATAAAAGTGAGTGCAACACACACCTATATAAACCTGTTATCACGTAGATAAGACCCTATGTGCACCATTTTTTCCCCCTTCTAGTGTATTTGTGGGATGTCTGTGGTCCTTGAAATTCAAGGAACTACACGGGTGATAAAATTATGCAGTGTGAAGGCAGCTTTTACACTGGCATACCTGCAAAGCCGTGTCCATCAGTTTTGAAACTGATGGCCACTGATCTGTTATGGCCTCCCATGTTAGGATGCCAACGGATTTCCACTGCCTTTTTTTTTAACAGATCCATCATCGGTCACCAGAGATAGGGGTGGGAGGAGCTGTACCTTGCTTCTGAGCATGCTCAGTACAGCAAAATGGATCTGTTTCACAAATCCATTTTTTTCATGGATCCGTACGGATCTGTCCTCCATAGAGCTCCATGTTAATTTCATACGGACAGATACGGATTAGTGTCTGTCCATTGGTATCCGCTATTCTCGAGGAAGCACAGAAACAGGACAGTTTCCGTTTCTGGGTACATGAAAATTGCAGACACCAATGGATCCATGACAAAACGGAGACACACGGATGGCCACTTTAGGCCAATCCGTGCCCATAGGACAACATGGGAAGCCATAACGGATCCATGGCCAACCGTTTCAAAAACTGATGGACACGGATATGAAATTTGCCAGTGTGAAAGCAGCCAAATCCAGTGTGACAGCAGCCTCCCTGGATACAATAGCGGGGGGTTACTACACAGAACAGAGCTCCTGCCTTAGGGTATGTGCCAACGATCAGTGTTTGTCCTGCGTCCATAACGCTGCATTATATACACAGTGGATGGGACTTAGGCCAGTTTCACACATCCGTGCAAACAATGGACGTGTGAGACAAGGCCGTTTTGGAGCAGGGCATGTATCATGTGTCACGGATCGTGTGACACGTGTGCTGTCCGTGTGCTATTCGTTGATAGCACACGGACAACCTGTCAGTGCATACTCACCTGCCTACATGGCCGCTGCTCCTCTCATGTCCAGTCCGTGTCGGGCTCAGAGAAGTGAATATTCATGAGCCTAATGAGCGGCCCCAGAAGTGAGAGGAGCAGGCAGCGCTGGAGAGAGGAGAGGATGAAATTCTTTATTTTTAAGTTTTTAGCTGTTGTCTGTGGTCCGTGCACAGGGATGTCACACTGTGAACATCCATGTGCAGGACGTATTGCCCCAAAAGCGGTACGTGGTAAAAAACGGACACGGTCCATGCAGGACCACGGACATGTGAAGGGGTCATAGAAAATAACAAGCCTCCGTATGTCCGTGTCCCCGGCTTGTGTTGGCCCGGCCTGTACACATAGCAGAATCAGAGAGCACATAGTATAGCTCGACCACCGTTTAGGTGCACAAGGGAAAAATAGGACACAAAGTCTTTAAATATATCCCCGGCACACAATAAAAGAAGAGAGATGATTATCCTTTCTGTGTTTTTTATTTTTGAAGGTGAAAAACAGGTTGTATCACACAACGTTTCGGCTCCAGTTGAGCCTTTCTCAAGTGAGTCTTCTGTATATATAGAAAGGGGGTTTGTGGTTTAGTTCCCACATGAGCAACTGCTCAGGCCAGTACCTGCCTGTTTGAGGTACTCAGCATATGACTCCGTCCTTTGTGTCAGTGCAGCAGCATGGTGGCTGGTCTGGGTGGATGGACAGGCTCCTGTCCATCCACCCAGACCAGCCGGCTCCTGTCCATCCACCCAGACCAGCCACCATGCTGCTGCACTGACACAAAGGACGGAGTCACATGCTGAGTACCTCAAACAGGGTACTGGCCTCCTGTCCATCCACCCAGACCAGCCACCATGCTGCTGCACTGACACAAAGGACGGAGTCACATGCTGAGTACCTCAAACAGGGTACTGGCCTCCTGTCCATCCACCCAGACCAGCCACCATGCTGCTGCACTGACACAAAGGATGGAGTCATATGCTGAGTACCTCAAACAGGGTACTGGCCTCCTGTCCATCCACCCAGACCAGCCACCATGCTGCTGCACTGACACAAAGGACGGAGTCATATGCTGAGTACCTCAAACAGGCAGGTACTGGCCTGAGCAGTTGCTCATGTGGGAACTAAACCACAAACCCCCTTTCTATATATACAGAAGACTCACTTGAGAAAGGCTCAACTGGAGCCGAAACGTTGTGCGATACAACCTGTTTTTCACCTCCAAAAATAAAAAACACAAAAAGGATAATTATCTCTCTTCTTTTATTGTGTGCCGGGGATATATTTAAAGACTTTGTACACATAGCAGAGGCACAGATGTGTGATAGAGGCTTTACTGAATCCTGTGCCCACCGCTTTCACTCCGCAGCATTACCTGCCATGGGGGGGGGGGCTGTGATCACCCGCAGAGAGTCCCGGTGTCCTCACAGGAGAGACATGAGTGTCTCCATACGATATACACCATCATTACTATAGGGGGATAACATCACACCTGACACACACAGCCATGGTGTAATGACACAGCACTGTGCCCCCACAATCACATGAGTGTCTCCATACTATATACACCATCATTACTATAGGGGATAACATCACACCTGACACACACAGCCATGGTGTAATGACACAGCACTATGCCCCCACAATCACATGAGTGTCTCCATATCATATACACTATCATTACTATAGGGGGATAACATCACACCTGACACACACAGCCATGGTGTAATGACACAGCACTATGCCCCCACAATCATGAGTGTCTCCATATCATATACACCATCATTACTATAGGGGAATAACATCACACCTGACACACACAGCCATGGTGTAATGACACAGCACTGTGCCCCCACAATCACATGAGTGTCTCCATACTATATACACCATCATTACTATAGGGGATAACATCACACCTGACACACACAGCCATGGTGTAATGACACAGCACTATGCCCCACAATCACATGAGTGTCTCCATATCATATACACCATCATTACTATAGGGGGATAACATCACACCTGACACACGCAGCCATGGTGTAATGACACAGCACTGTGCCCCCACAATCACATGAGTGTCTCCATATCATATACACCATCATTACTATAATGAGGGATAACATCACACCTGACACACACAGCCATGGTGTAATGACACAGCACTATGCCCCACAATCATGAGTGTCTCCATATCATATACACCATCATTACTATAGGGGATAACATCACACCTGACACACACAGCCATGGTGTAATGACACAGCACTATGCCCCCACAATCACATGAGTGTCTCCATATCATATACACCATCATTACTATAGGGGATAACATCACACCTGACACACACAGCCATGGTGTAATGACACAGCACTATGCCCCCACAATCACATGAGTGTCTCCATATCATATACACCATCATTACTATAGGGGGATAACATCACACCTGACACACACAGCCATGGTGTAATGACACAGCACTATGCCCCCACAATCACATGAGTGTCTCCATATCATATACACCATCATAATAACCCTGACAAAGTAGGGTAATGACACAGCCATGCCACACACGATGTCCCATAATACACACAACGGATAACATCACACCTGACACACACAGCCATGGTGTAATGACACAGCACTATGTCCCCCACAATCACATGAGTGTCTCCATATCATATACACCATCATTACTATAGGGGATAACATCACACCTGACACACACAGCCATGGTGTAATGACACAGCACTATGCCCCCACAATCACATGAGTGTCTCCATATACATATACCACTATCATTACTATAGGGATACATCATCACAACCTGACACACACAAGCCATGTGTAATGACACAGCACTATGCCCCCACAATCCATGAGTGTCTCCATATCATATACACCATCATTACTATAGGGGATAACATCACACCTGACACACACAGCCATGGTGTAATGACACAGCACTATGCCCTCACAATCACATGAGTGTCTCCATACTATATACACCATCATTACTATAGGGGATAACATCACACCTGACACACACAGCCATGGTGTAATGACACAGCACTATGCCCCCACAATCACATGAGTGTCTCCATATCATATACACATCATTACTATAGGGGATAACATCACACCTGACACACACAGCCATGGTGTAATGACACAGCACTATGCCCCCACAATCATGAGTGTCTCCATATCATATACACCATCATTACTATAGGGATAACATCACACCTGACACACACAGCCATGGTGTAATGACACAGCACTGTGCCCCCACAATCACATGAGTGTCTCCATACATATACACCATCATTACTATAGGGGATAACATCACACCTAGACACACACAGCCATGGTGTAATGACACAGCACTATGCCCCACAATCACATGAGTGTCTCCATATCATATACACATCATTACTATAGGGGATAACATCACACCTGACACACACAGCCATGTGTAATGACACAGCACTATGCCCCCACAATCATGAGTGTCTCCATATCATATACACCATCATTACTATAGGGGATAACATCACACCTGACACACACAGCCATGGTGTAATGACACAGCACTTGGCCCCCACAATCACATGAGTGTCTCCATATCATATACACCATCATTACTATAGGGGATAACATCACACCTGACACACACAGCCATGGTGTAATGACACAGCACTATGCCCCCACAATCACATGAGTGTCTCCATATCTATATACACCATCATTACTATAGGGGATAACATCACACCTGACACACACAGCCATGGTGTAATGACACAGCACTATGCCCCCACAATCACATGAGTGTCTCCATATCATATACACCATCATTACTATAGGGGGATAACATCACACCTGACACACCAGCCATGGTGTAATGACACAGCACTAGTGCCCCCACAATCACATGAGTGTCTCCATATCATATACACCATCATTACTATAGGGGATAACATCACACCTGACACACACAGCCATGGTGTAATGACACAGCACTATGCCCCCACAATCATGAGTGTCTCCATATCATATACACTACAATACATAGCCATCATGTAGTAACACAGCACTATGCCCCCACAATCACATGAGTGTCTCCATATCATATACACCATCATACATAGCCATCAAGCATGTGTAACACAGCACTATGCCCCCACAATCACATGAGTGTCTCCATATCATATTCACTATCATACATAACCATCATGTATGTAAACACAGCACTGTGCCCCCACAATCACATGAGTGTCTCCATATCATATACACTATCATACATAACCATCATGTAACACACAGCCACTAATGCCCCACACAATCAGTGTCTCCATATCATATACACTATCATACATAACCATCATGGTAGTAACACAGCACTGTGCCCCACAATCACATGAGTGTCTCCATATCATATACACCATCATAACATAGACCATCATGTAGTAACACAGCACTATGCCCCCATAATCACATGAGTGTCTCCATATCATATACACTATCATAACTATATGACACAGCATGTAGTAAACACAGCACTATGCCCCCACAATCACATGAGTGTCTCCATATCATATACAAATCATACATAGCCATCATGTAAAGAGTAACACAGCACTATGCCCCCACAATCACATGAGTGTCTCCATATCATATACTATCATACATAGCCATCATGTAGTAAACACAGCACTATGCCCCCACAATCATGAGTGTCTCCATATCATATACACTATCATACATAGCCATCATGTAGTAACACAGCACTGTGCCCCACAATCACATGAGTGTCTCCATATCATATACACTATCATACATAGCCATCATGTAGTAACACAGCACTGTGCTCCCACAATCACATGAGTGTCTCCATATCATATACACTATCATACATAGCCATCATGTAGTAACACAGCACTTGCCCCCACAATCACATGAGTGTCTCCATATCATATACACTATCATACATAGCCATCATGTAGTAACACAGCACTATGCCCCCACAATCACATGAGTCTCCATATCATATACACTATCATACATAACCATCATGTAGTAACACAGCACTATGCCCCCACAATCACATGAGTGTCTCCATATCATATACACTATCATACATAGCCATCATGTAGTAACACAGCACTGTGCCCCCACAATCACATGAGTGTCTCCATCTCATATACACTGTCATACATATCCATCATGTAGTAACACAGCACTATGCCCCCACAATCAGTGTCTCCATATCATATACACCATCATACATAGCCATCATGTAGTAACACAGCACTATGCCCCCACAATCACATGAGTGTCTCCATATCATATACACTATCATACATAGCCATCATGTAGTAACACAGCACTATGCCCCCACAATCACATGAGTGTCTCCATATCATATACACTATCATACATAGCCATCATGTAGTAACACAGCACTGTGCCCCCACAATCACATGAGTGTCTCCATATCATATACACTATCATACATAGCCATCATGTAGTAACACAGCACTGTGCCCCCACAATCACATGAGTGTCTCCATATCTTATACACTATCATACATACACAGCCATCATGTAGTAACACAGCACTGTGCCCCCACAATCACATGAGTGTCTCCATATCATATACACTATCATACATAGCCATCATGTAGTAACACAGCACTGTGCCCCCACAATCACATGAGTGTCTCCATATCATATACACCATCATACATAGCCATCATGTAGTAACACAGCACTGTGCTCCCACAATCACATGAGTGTCTCCATATCATATACACTATCATACATAGCCATCATGTAGTAACACAGCACTGTGCCCCCACAATCACATGAGTGTCTCCATATCATATACACTATCATACATAGCCATCATGTAGTAACACAGCACTGTGCCCCCACAATCACATGAGTGTCTCCATCTATATACACTGTCATACATATCCATCATGTAGTAACACAGCACTATGCCCCCACAATCAGTGTCTCCATATCATATACACCATCATACATAGCCATCATGTAGTAACACAGCACTATGCCCCCACAATCACATGAGTGTCTCCATATCATATACACTATCATACATAGCCATCATGTAGTAACACAGCACTATGCTCCCACAATCACATGAGTGTCTCCATATCATATACACTATCATACATAGCCATCATGTAGTAACACAGCACTGTGCCCCACAATCACATGAGTGTCTCCATATCATATACACTATCATACATAGCCATCATGTAGTAACACAGCACTGTGCCCCCACAATCACATGAGTGTCTCCATATCATATACACCACCATACATAGCCATCATGTAGTAACACAGCACTATGCCCCCACAATCACATGAGTGTCTCCATATCATATACACCATCATACATAGCCATCATGTAGTAACACAGCACTATGCCCCCACAATCACATGAGTGTCTCCATATCATATACACCATCATACATAGCCATCATGTAGTAACACAGCACTATGCCCCCACAATCACATGAGTGTCTCCATATCATATACACTATCATACATAGCCATCATGTAGTAACACAGCACTATGCCCCACAATCACATGAGTGTCTCCATATCATATACACTATCATACATAGCCATCATGTAGTAACACAGCACTATGCTCCCACAATCACATGAGTGTCTCCATATCATATACACTATTATACATAGCCATCATGTAGTAACACAGCACTGTGCCCCCACAATCACATGAGTGTCTCCATATCATATACACTATCATACATAGCCATCATGTAGTAACACAGCACTGTGCCCCCACAATCACATGAGTGTCTCCATATCTTATACACTATCATACATACACAGCCATCATGTAGTAACACAGCACTGTGCCCCCACAATCACATGAGTGTCTCCATATCATATACACTATCATACATAGCCATCATGTAGTAACACAGCACTGTGCCCCCACAATCACATGAGTGTCTCCATATCTTATACACTATCATACATAGCCATCATGTAGTAACACAGCACTATGCCCCCACAATCACATGAGTGTCTCCATATCATATACACTATCATACACAGCCATCATGTAGTAACACAGCACTGTGCCCCACAATCACATGAGTGTCTCCATATCATATACACTATCATACATAGCCATCATGTAGTAACACAGCACTGTGCCCCCACAATCACATGAGTGTCTCCATATCATATACACTATCATACATAGCCATCATGTAGTAACACAGCACTGTGCCCCCACAATCACATGAGTGTCTCCATATCTTATACACTATCATACATACACAGCCATCATGTAGTAACACAGCACTGTGCCCCCACAATCACATGAGTGTCTCCATATCATATACACTATCATACATAGCCATCATGTAGTAACACAGCACTGTGCCCCCACAATCACATGAGTGTCTCCATATCATATACACTATCATACATAGCCATCATGTAGTAACACAGCACTATGCCCCCACAATCACATGAGTGTCTCCATATCATATACACTATCATACATAGCCATCATGTAGTAACACAGCACTGTGCCCCCACATCACATGAGTGTCTCCATATCTTATACACTATCATACATAGCCATCATGTAGTAACACAGCACTGTGCCCCACAATCACATGAGTGTCTCCATATCATATACACTATCATACATAGCCATCATGTAGTAACACAGCACTGTGCCCCCACAATCACATGAGTGTCTCCATATCATATACACTATCATACATAGCCATCATGTAGTAAACACAGCACTGTGCCCCCACAATCACATGAGTGTCTCCATATCATATACACCATTATTACTATAGGGGGATAACATCACACCTGACACACACACAGCCATGGTGTAATGACAGCACTATGCCCCCACAATCAGTGTCTCCATATCATATACACTATCATACATAGCCATCATGTAGTAACACAGCACTATGCCCCCACAATCACATGAGTGTCTCCATATCATATACACTATCATACACAGCCATCATGTAGTAACACAGCACTGTGCCCCCACAATCACACTATATACAGGAACCTTATTATATCAGTTTCCATCTATCTTTCACCAGAGAAGTTCAGTCTCCGTAGAGACTGTCAAAAATTGCCGGTGCCGGCTATATTTCAAGCCGTCACGGCGGGGTATTGGGAAAAGTTTTCAATTAGCAATAATCGCGCCTCGGATAAACCTCATTGGCTACGATACTGCCACTGCGCAAAGCTACCGAGCACTGTCCGGACTGAGGACCCAGGTCATAGGGGCATGTGGCGACATTATGGCGACCCCACTGTATAGCACTGATCACCATAGTTCTCTCATCTACTCCTCATCTACCATCTTCTCCCCCGCCTGACCGCTCTGTGTGAGAAGCTAATTATATAAATCCAATAACTAATCACATGAATGATAACAAGGAGCGGTGCATGGTGGGTATGCTATGCAAATGTAATGACGTCACCCGCCCCCCTACCCAGGATCTACCTGAAGCCACTTGAGGAGCGTGGCGAGGCTGCCTGAGAGGCTGAGCCGCACGCTGCGTCATCGGCGTCATGGGGATCATAGAGCTGCTCCGTTCTGTCTCCAGAGCGTCTGCGTCAGGAACACATCGCTTACAATGAATCACTTTGTGCTACTCGGCAGCGCCACCTAGCGGGACATGGGAGTAATCCGTGCTGCCGCCTGCTGCTGTATGCAGGGTCATACAGAAGGTTTTGTGACAATGTGAAGGATTCGGGCAGTTGATTACATTCAGTTCTCTCTACTGATGTGGACTATAAAGGCTGTGTGGATGGATGGAGCTGCTCCACACAGCCGGTGTGTGCTGGGGGGGGACAGAGCTTTAACCCCTTAGGTACTGTGGTGAGCACAGGGCAAGGACCTTATCAGTCACTTCAGCCTCCACTAAGTGCCCACAGGAACGTCATAGGTTGTGTCCTGGGGCCTACAGGAGGCCGAATAGGACAGCCCTGGACTGTGTGCTGTCCCCTGGTCACCGCTACATGGCAGCACAATGGTAGTGATCAGGTCACATTGCTGGATGAAGAGGCAAATCACACAATCATCAAAATGAAGCTGCAATGTAGGGGTGAAATACTGCAATCTGCCTAATGCTACGCTTTCAGCTAAAAGGCTTATCCCCAGCCTTTATTCTATGGTCAGATAGTCCTTGGCATTTTGCAATTTTCTACTGTTTTACAGATATTAACACTTTGGTTTACAGCTTGTTGCCCAGGAAACCGACCACCATTAGAAGCACTGTGCTGAAGCTGGCTGGAAATAGGGAATGATGCGCTAATGAGATCCTGCTAAGCTTCATAACAGTCCATACAAGTTAAATGTGAGCAGGTGTAGTCGGCCATGGTGGTCGGTGTCCTAAGTAATGAGATGCACTGCCCAACAATATCCACTTTTGAAGACAGAAATACCTTTACTACATAGGGAAATCTATTACATCTATAGTAATATTGTACCGCTAGCCAAAATGGCAGAAAAAAATGTAATGGATTTGGCTACTATAAAAGCACAAAAAAAATCCTCCAGAGACACAGTTTCTGTATCCAGAAGAAGAGCCCTCCCTCTGGACAGTGGCTTATATTGCTGCCTGTATACACAGCAGACAGTCAGCGCTCTCTTGGGAATACACCAGGTGGAGAGAGCTGACAGGAGGGTGACATTGGCAAGGGCAATGGTGCATCTAGCGCCGGGTACTTGGTTTGTACAACGAAAGAGAAACTATCACTATGAAAATGCAGCTCAATCTGCAGGTATCATGTAGAGATAAGCTGGTGAAGAACAGATGGATATTTTTTGTTTTGTGAGTCCAGTGGGAGGTCCCATCAGTGACTGACAGCTTTCCCATCAGTGACTGACAGCTTTCCCATCAGTGACTGACAACTTTCCCATCAGTGACTGACAACTTTCCCATCAGTGACTGACAGCTTTCCCATCAGTGACTGACAGCTTTCCTATCAGTGACTGACAGCTTTCCCATCAGTGACTGACAGCTTTCTTTCTGCATAAAGTGACTTCATCCAGCAGGGAGTACCAGTCACTGAATGAAAACACTTCCACAGTGCTAGTGCCCAGACCTGTGCTCACCAGTAATTACTGTTGAGGAGAGCCATAGGATCAAAATACTTGATTAACTGTAAGCTATAAGGGCATGGGAGAAATGATCTATAGTGTATTATTTCCACCTTACATAAGCTTGTTTCAGACAAAGATGGCTCCCATTTCCTGCCACATCACCACATGTTCTGAGACAAAGCTGCAGTCAAGACAAAGAGTGATCAATCACAGAATGACACCTCATCAGATGGCTTCACGGATCAAACTAACTTTTGGAGACCTGAAGAACTAATTCACCTTGATGACCTCACGAACAATCCCCCTCCATGGACTAGACCATGTTCCACCAATAAATGCATTCCATTTGTCCACATTCCTTGTGTAACCGAGCCCCCTTAAAGAGCTTTTGTTAAAACCCTTGTGTGATCAATAAAGACTCACTTTGGAGCTGTGCCATGAGGACTGAGGAGAGCTTACACCTGATTGTGTTATCGGTGTATTTCTTTCATCGCATGCATCAGTCCATATCAATCAGGACAGGGGCAGGCAACTTATTAACATTAATATTATAAAATATTAATCCATAACAATTTGGCGCCCAACGTGGGGCAGCAGTATAGGAGAATCCCCAAACCTTGAATGACCGGTGAAGGAGACGGCAGGACGCACTGAGTACCCCGAGCCAGGAGACTGATCACCTCCCTAACAAAAACGGTAAGTCTGCTGATTTTATTATAATCTGTTGACTTTACCTGTTTTTCGGGGTACCCTGTGCAGATTGCCTGACCACGTCCGGTCTTTTTAGGGTCTCTGGAGACGGCAGATGGGGTTATTCTCCGCTGTTGGCCATTTGATTGCGGAAGAACCGTCATGTTAAGTTGCTGCTGCCTGCTATTTGTTTGTTGTGTTAGGGGAGATGACTGGTAGGAAAGAGGGTTTTTGAGCAGTGTCTGGAGATGAGATAGATCAAAGTGGTCACCTGTGCTGAAATAGGTCGAGTAACTTGACTCCCATAGGGGCATGTAACTTAGAGTAACTTGACTCAGTACATAGCCTGATGATTTTTGGTTCTGGAGAGAATAGGTCGAGTAACTGGACTCCCATAGGGGCATGTTACTTAGAGTGATTCAGTACATGCCCTGATAGTAGTCTACAGAACACGGAAATCAGACAGGGACAGATAGGAAGTGTAGACGGCTGTGAAGGTCTTGTGCCAGGTTTGTCATCTCCCCAGTCTTAAGTGTTTGTGTGTCCATCATCTTAGTCTAGAGAAAGATGGAGAAGTTAATGCAGTTGTGTCGCATAGGCCCTAAGTCTAATTCAGATGGCAAGTTAGATCCATGTACATTAGTTGCAATTCGTGAAGGGAAACGTTATGTTAAACAATGCAAGAAGCTTATGAAGTTGTGTGGGATGGTAGAAGGAGGAAGGCTGCAACCCCTGGAGTGGAATTCAGTCTTAAGAGAGAGGGAAGGTGTTCTAGAAGATAATGGGTTGTTGTCTACTGCCAGGGCATGGGAGAGAGTTTCTCAAAGTTTGTATAGAGAAAATTGGATAGAAGAGGAAAGGAAAAAGAAAGACAAGAGTTTAAGTTATGTGTATTATAGAAATGTACAATGTGAATTCCCACCACCGTATAATGGAGGCAAAATGCCATGTGCTCCCTCTGCTGGAGCACATGTTTCCTTTGTCGGGGGCCATTTTGTTGGTGGAGCACATGTTTCTTTTGCTGGTGGTGGCCATCTTGTTGGTGGTACTCAGACCTCCTCTGGTGGTGGCCATCTTGTTGGTGGTTCTCAGACTTCCTCTGGTGGTGGCCATCTTGTTGGTGGTTCTCAGACTTCCTCTGGTGGTGGCCATCTTGTTGGTGGTACTCAGACCTCCTCTGGTGGTGGCCATCTTGTTGGTGGTTCTCAGACTTCCTCTGGTGGTGGCCATCTTGTTGGTGGTTCTCAGACTTCCTCTGGTGGTGGCCATCTTGTTGGTGGTTCTCAGACTTCCTCTGGTGGTGGCCATCTTGTTGGTGGTTCTCAGACCTCCTCTGGTGGTGGCCATTTTGTGGGAGGCAATACCTCTGGCAGCCATTTTGCGGAGGGCAAATGTGTTACAGCTGGTGGCTATTTTGCAACATTGCCCCAGATCATACAAACTGAACCAAATCATGTGACTGACATAAATTTGTCTACACCAGACCCTGTTTACCCAGTGATGACCACAAATGATCAGTACTATTCTCCTTGCAGAATGATCATACATGCTGTGATCCCTACGTTTGACCCCTCACATGCAGATGTCAGGTCTGATGTGCAACAGCAAAACCAGGGACGGCCCTCAGTATCTCGTACAAAAAATGTCTGCTTCAATTGTGGTAACCCGGGGCACTATAAACGGGATTGCAGGGCCCCTCTTCAAAAACGCACATTCAGGAACCACAACGAGGAAAATCGCAGATTCCATTATCCTCGTCACAATGACCAATACTACGGTCAACCACCACAAGCTGGAAAATGGCACCTCTCTCTGATGGATCTGAATTATTCATGATACTGTAGAGACTGGAGCAAAAAGTCTGTGTTTCTGTAGTTAGCCTCATACCTGGAGAGTGTGAACAGGATGGGGGGGTTGGAAAGAACAGTCACAGAATGGCACTTTTACTTAGGAGTTTTACACACAATATTCAGGCTGTGCACACAGATAGTGAGTTCTAAATTAATGTGCATTTTGTTGTATAATCACAAATCAGGACGCCTCTTCTGAAGGTTACGCACATTATCTAGTATTCTTTATTTTTTTTTCTTGTGCAGATTACTTACAGAAACTATACACACTGCAGCTTCCTATGTGCACACGGCATTATTGTATCCAGTTAGGTATCATGTAGAGAATGAAAATATTTTTTCTTTGTAACCCCAGTGACAACGTAGCTTTAGAATCCATATATGCTTTATGTATACATAGAATTCTAAAAGGGGGGAATGGACATGGACAGGTGATATGAAAAGTTTTCAATAGTTTAATTTTTAAGTCGTCGTTAAAATGTAAGTGTTTTCTATATATATATATTGTCTTAGAGCAGACAGTACACACACCTCATGATTGTACTGCTCTGATGTGTGAACAGGTTTCATAAGAGCTCATTACTAATGCAGATCTTGAGTTATTTTACAGATGTTTGTGGATTCTACCACTGGATGTGCTGTGATTATACAACAGGAGGTAATAAAGCAAAACCACTCCCTCTTCACATATCGCCATGAGGAGGTAGATGGGGATCTGCAATCACTGGAATGGGTAGCTTGCAAAGGGTAAGATGATCTGCAGATCTTTCCTAGGCGGCCGTCACACGGTGAGATATCTTTAGCGATATTGTAAGCGATCACGTGCACGCGCAATCGCTTACAATATCGCTCACATCGTTGGTGAGATGTCACACAGACAGACTCACCAGCGATGTGGACCAGCGAGAACGCTGGTAACTATGGTACACATCGGGTAACTAGGGGCCGCGCGTCGCTTAGTTACCCGACGTGTACCATAGTTACCATCTCCCAGCATAGGCGCGGTCGCTGGGAGATGGATCATCGTGGTGTCATACACCACGATGATGCAGATCGTTGCATCGTTCATCGCTAGATCTGAGAACCGAACCTCAGATCAGCGATGTCACGATCAAGCGATTTACCATCGTAAATCGCTTGATTACATGCAACGATATCTTGCCCGATATCGCTTAAGCGATCAAAAAGGAGATCGCTTAAACGATATCGGGCAAGATATCTCACCGTGTGACGGCCGCCCTAGAGTCACATAAAGACCTACAGAGACCGCACAGAGTGAATGTGCCTGTATGGAGGCTCTCCTGTGATCAGATAAGTCTGGTAGAGTGCAGGTACTCACACCTGAGCTGGCGCTCATCGAGCCAGAGGTAATGCTCACACAGGTGCAGCTGCCAGAAGCTGTGACGAGGCCTAGAGTCGAGAGTCTCAGACCCGGGCACCAGTACAGACCCTGACATTAGGGCAGAACCGGGCACCAGGGCAGACCCTGACACCAGGGCAGACCCGGGCACCAGGGGCCCCTGTCACTCCTGATGTTCTTATTCCCGCAGAAACAGGTGATCGAATGGAAAGGAGTGCAACACACAGGGAGCCAGCTGAGGAAGGTCTGTACACACCAGGCGGTAAGCTTTCTCTGCCACGACTCTCTTCTCAATGATGGCTCAGGTAACCCAAGAACTAACTCATTTGTCATTAACTGCTACCTGTGTTTTAGTGGACAAGGTTTGGGTGGCACCAGGATCCCCAGGTGGCCGACTACACCCAGTCTTGTTTGATGTGTGACTGATATAATGGAAGAGAATCTGTAGTGACCCCGCAGAACCACGAATGCACCCCTCGTCGACTCTACCATTACAGTGATTGCAGATAGATGATAAATACAGCTGCACATTAGGTGTATGCGGGTGTGCCTGTTGCGGTAATCTCTTTTCAGGATCCGGTGCAGAAACTACGTTACTTCTGAGAAACTCCCGATGAAGGTGGTATGTAGAAATGAGGCTTCTGATGAGGTAAAGCTGCATATGTTATAGTGGAGGTCATTAAGGGTATTTCACAGTATCTGGGAGTCAGCAGCTTTCTACAATACGTATCATGCATAAGACAATGGACAATATGAAGGGGAGATTAACATTTAAGGTGCAAGGTAGAGGAGACGGGCAAGACATAGATGAAATGTTTGTTTTTGTTTAATTTTCCTCCTCAGTGAAATAGGTTAAAATAAGATAATTCTCGATCCAACACCTTGAACAGGGTTATACTTTATAGAAATTAAGTGTGTAATAAAGTTTAGTCTGATATTAAATGAATGAGACCGGATGAGCCTCTCACCTAGGGGGGTTAAGAACTACAGGTCAATAGATAGCTGCTGCAGTAACAGCATCAGTGAGATGAGTATCCAGTTAAGAAAGGGTTAAACACTGCTTTGCTATCTTCAAGTAAGGAGAATTACAGGCAATGTTCTGCAGAATTTGTGTTTTATTTCCCACAGATGAAATCACCAGCGATGTCCAAGCCTTAAATAATTGTTTAAATAGTGTGATAAAGAGATGTGTTCTTCAATTCCAGATCCTAAATCAGTGTCAGGAGCGCATGGTCTCATGTCAGTAGACCGGGTGATCCTGAAAAGATGCGAGTAAGAGCCGTGAGCCGAGATTAGATGGCCGATCCAGCTACTCTGAATTACATCAACTTCAGTGGAGACTTGAGGGAAAAGGACGCGGCAACTGTCGGAGACTCCCCACCAGCAGATGATGAACTCTGATAATGATAGTCACTGACATACACCACATAGTGATACACTGTCACATATATGACCTTATAACTCCACATTATGTCTAATATACATATGGAATATCCAAACTAAGGCAAAATGGTTACAGGAACATGATATAAATGAGGACTCAGTGAGGGAGAAACATTCACTTTCCGGAGCAAACCATTAGTTCAAGGGTATAACACTGAGTATAACTGACATTACTCTAATAACTTGTATATGTAGCCGTAAAAGCGCTATTTTACATTATTTTATGTTCTTTTCAAGGTAATAGGGCTAATGTGTAAAGGGAAATGTTACCAAATAATCTCTGGTGGTAGAATATGGCCCTGAGACAGAAATGTCCATCCATGCGGTGATACAATTCTGGGTATCCAGGTAGGGAACTGAGGTGAAGCAGGTAGGAAAGTCCCGAGGACGCGGATAGCGCGATCCTATATACCTCCTGATGTACCCAGAATTGTTCATATCGCATGTATTTGAATCCAGAGATCAAGTTAAAGTAGGTTTTGAATCCTTTATCTCACCCCTAGTGGCCGTACGCAAGAATACAGTCTAGATCAATTACATCTATGTTTAACAGAGATTCGTCAATTATACTACAGAAAACCTTCAAAGTTTAGCTGACCAACTAGGCCCTACATCAATAATGGTGCTCCAAAATAGAATGGACCTGGGCATGTTATTAGCAAAATAAGGAGGTGTTTGTAAAATTGTACGTATATTACAGATAATACAGGTCCCACCGGGAAGGTTACAGCAGCCATATAGAAACTGAATTCTCTACAATAAGAATTATAAAGGAATTCAGGTGTAGAAGATCCCCGGGACCAATACTTTCTGTAGATGAAGGGATGGCAGAGATGGCTGGTTTTGATAGGCGCTGTTATCCTTGTTATCTTAAATTATTGTAGACTAGATGGTGGCCCGATTCTAAAGAATCGGGTAGTCTAGAATGTATATATAGTTTATTTAGTAATAGTTAGGGGAGTGCGGTGAAATTATTTGTGTGTGTACAGGTGGCTCAGTGGGTAGCAGAGTATATGGTGGCTCAGTGGTTAGCAGTGAGTGCGGTGGGTGAGTGGTTAGCAGTGAGGGCGGTGGCTCAGTGGTCAGCAGTGAGGGCGGTGCCTCAGTGGTCAGCAGTGAGGGCGCTGGCTCAGTGGTCAGCAGTGAGGGCGCTGGCTCAGTGGTCAGCAGTGAGGGCGCTGGCTCAGTGGTCAGCAGTGAGGGCGCTGGCTCAGTGGTCAGCAGTGAGGGCGCTGGCTCCGTGGTCAGCAGTGAGGGCGCTGGCTCCGTGGTCAGCAGTGAGGGCGCTGGCTCCGTGGTCAGCAGTGAGGGCGCTGGCTCCGTGGTCAGCAGTGAGGGCGCTGGCTCCGTGGTCAGCAGTGAGGGCGCTGGCTCCGTGGTCAGCAGTGAGGGCGCTGGCTCAGTGGTCAGCAGTGAGGGCGCTGGCTCAGTGGTCAGCAGTGAGGGCGCTGGCTCAGTGGTCAGCAGTGAGGGCGCTGGCTCAGTGGTCAGCAGTGAGGGCGCTGGCTCAGTGGTCAGCAGTGAGGGCGCTGGCTCAGTGGTCAGCAGTGAGGGCGCTGGCTCAGTGGTCAGCAGTGAGGGCGCTGGCTCAGTGGTCAGCAGTGAGGGCGCTGGCTCCGTGGTCAGCAGTGAGGGCGCTGGCTCCGTGGTCAGCAGTGAGGGCGCTGGCTCCGTGGTCAGCAGTGAGGGCGCTGGCTCAGTGGTCAGCAGTGAGGGCGCTGGCTCAGTGGTCAGCAGTGAGGGCGCTGGCTCAGTGGTCAGCAGTGAGGGCGCTGGCTCAGTGGTCAGCAGTGAGGGCGCTGGCTCAGTGGTCAGCAGTGAGGGCGCTGGCTCAGTGGTCAGCAGTGAGGGCGCTGGCTCAGTGGTCAGCAGTGAGGGCGCTGGCTCAGTGGTCAGCAGTGAGGGCGCTGGCTCAGTGGTCAGCAGTGAGGGCGCTGGCTCAGTGGTCAGCAGTGAGGGCGCTGGCTCAGTGGTCAGCAGTGAGGGCGCTGGCTCCGTGGTCAGCAGTGAGGGCGCTGGCTCCGTGGTCAGCAGTGAGGGCGCTGGCTCCGTGGTCAGCAGTGAGGGCGCTGGCTCCGTGGTCAGCAGTGAGGGCGCTGGCTCCGTGGTCAGCAGTGAGGGCGCTGGCTCCGTGGTCAGCAGTGAGGGCGCTGGCTCCGTGGTCAGCAGTGAGGGCGCTGGCTCCGTGGTCAGCAGTGAGGGCGCTGGCTCAGTGGTCAGCAGTGAGGGCGCTGGCTCAGTGGTCAGCAGTGAGGGCGCTGGCTCAGTGGTCAGCAGTGAGGGCGGTGCCTCAGTGGTCAGCAGTGAGGGCGGTGCCTCAGTGGTCAGCAGTGAGGGCGGTGCCTCAGTGGTCAGCAGTGAGGGCGGTGCCTCAGTGGTCAGCAGTGAGGGCGGTGCCTCAGTGGTCAGCAGTGAGGGCGGTGCCTCAGTGGTCAGCAGTGAGGGCGGTGCCTCAGTGGTCAGCAGTGAGGGCGGTGCCTCAGTGGTCAGCAGTGAGGGCGCTGGCTCAGTGGTCAGCAGTGAGGGCGCTGGCTCAGTGGTCAGCAGTGAGGGCGCTGGCTCAGTGGTCAGCAGTGAGGGCGCTGGCTCAGTGGTCAGCAGTGAGGGCGCTGGCTCAGTGGTCAGCAGTGAGGGCGCTGGCTCAGTGGTCAGCAGTGAGGGCGCTGGCTCAGTGGTCAGCAGTGAGGGCGCTGGCTCAGTGGTCAGCAGTGAGGGCGCTGGCTCAGTGGTCAGCAGTGAGGGCGCTGGCTCAGTGGTCAGCAGTGAGGGCGCTGGCTCAGTGGTCAGCAGTGAGGGCGCTGGCTCAGTGGTCAGCAGTGAGGGCGCTGGCTCAGTGGTCAGCAGTGAGGGCGCTGGCTCAGTGGTCAGCAGTGAGGGCGCTGGCTCAGTGGTCAGCAGTGAGGGCGCTGGCTCAGTGGTCAGCAGTGAGGGCGCTGGCTCAGTGGTCAGCAGTGAGGGCGCTGGCTCCGTGGTCAGCAGTGAGGGCGCTGGCTCCGTGGTCAGCAGTGAGGGCGCTGGCTCCGTGGTCAGCAGTGAGGGCGCTGGCTCAGTGGTCAGCAGTGAGGGCGCTGGCTCAGTGGTCAGCAGTGAGGGCGCTGGCTCAGTGGTCAGCAGTGAGGGCGCTGGCTCAGTGGTCAGCAGTGAGGGCGCTGGCTCAGTGGTCAGCAGTGAGGGCGCTGGCTCAGTGGTCAGCAGTGAGGGCGGTGGCTCAGTGGTCAGCAGTGAGGGCGGTGCCTCAGTGGTCAGCAGTGAGGGCGGTGCCTCAGTGGTCAGCAGTGAGGGCGGTGCCTCAGTGGTCAGCAGTGAGGGCGGTGCCTCAGTGGTCAGCAGTAAGGGCGCTGGCTCAGTGGTCAGCAGTGAGGGCTGGAGGGGGCAGAGCAGGGCTGGAGGGGGCAGAGCAGGGCTGGAGGGGGCAGAGCAGGGCTGGAGGGGGCAGAGCAGGGCTGGAGGGGGCAGAGCAGGGCTGGAGGGGGCAGAGGAGAGCGGAGGTGGCAGAGGAGAGCGGAGGTGGCAGAGGAGAGAGGAGAGCGGAGGTGGCAGAGGAGAGCGGAGGTGGCAGAGGAGAGCGGAGGTGGCAGAGGAGAGCGGAGGTGGCAGAGGAGAGCGGAGGCAGGGTGGCGGAACACTTACTGGGCTGTTGGCGGGCGGCGGGCAGCGGCAGTGCTGGCGGCGGTTCCGGAGCCCGGGGGCGGAGTGTGGGCGGGGCTAGCTGCGTGATGGAGGAGCGTCAGCCGGTCTGTGGAGAGAGCGGCAGGACTGGGAGCTGTGCCGGCGGAGGCCCCACACTCGTTCCGGGCCGGTTGGCGGATGTTGGTGGGCGGTGAGCTGCAGGGCTGTGGGCGGGATGTGGGCGGCCGCAGACGGGGCTCTGTGCAGGGCCGGTGGCGCCGCTCGTGGGTCTGGTGCTTCCGGTTCCGGTGTTGGACACAGGACGGAGGCCATCACGGAAGTGGGCGTGGCCTTTTCCGGATGTGGCCTTCGGGTTTTATATATAAGATATTGTTTGTTGTGTCTTTCCTATGTAAGGAACATGATTGAGAAAGGAGTAGACCTCAATGTCTGTTTTTCCTGGCTCACAAGATTGGTCTTTCTGTAGACACATCCAATAGTTCATATATGCAAAGTCTGTACCAAGGGGGGTCTAATGGTTCAAAATTGTGAAGTCTGTATCGAGGGGAGTTTAATGGTTATCAATTCTCAGCTAATGGGCAGAGTTGGAGGCACATTGGGCAGATGTGATAGGCTCTAGTAGGGACAGGTTAATAAAGTATTTAGGGGGGACTGTTGAGGAGAGCCATAGGATCAAAATACTTGATTAACTGTAAGCTATAAGGGCATGGGAGAAATGATCTATAGTGTATTATTTCCACCTTACATAAGCTTGTTTCAGACAAAGATGGCTCCCATTTCCTGCCACATCACCACATGTTCTGAGACAAAGCTGCAGTCAAGACAAAGAGTGATCAATCACAGAATGACACCTCATCAGATGGCTTCATGGATCAAACTAACTTTTGGAGACCTGAAGAACTAATTCACCTTGATGACCTCACGAACAATCCCCCTCCATGGACTAGACCATGTTCCACCAATAATGCATTCCATTTGTCCACATTCCTTGTGTAACCGAGCCCCCTTAAAGAGCTTTTGTTAAAACCCTTGTGTGATCAATAAAGACTCACTTTGGAGCTGTGCCTTGAGGACTGAGGAGAGCTTACACCTGATTGTGTTATCGGTGTATTTCTTTCATCGCATGCATCAGTCCATATCAATCAGGACAGGGGCAGGCAACTTATTAACATTAATATTATAAAATATTAATCCATAACATTACAATGATATGATGGCTCCATTCTGATCACAGTAATTGCACTCTGAGCATGTATCTAATCCAATCATCTACTTTCAACCATTTGTTAACATTGAGCAAATTGCAATGCGAGATTTTTACGCATTGTACTCATCCGATTTAAACACCCATGTGTCTGAGCCCTTAATCATCCACGATGCACCTGAGGGTGGCGGGCAGCAGGTACTCAGGATTACAGGTTTTAGCACACAGCCAGTCAGCAGCTTATCGACTTGGGCCAGCAATCCGACTGAGGCACAAAGGACTGCTCAGGACTTGTACCCCGAGGGACAAGAGAAGCTCATATATATAGGGAGGACTATAATTATATATATATATAGAGAGAGAGAGACAAGAAAGGGAGTGACAAGGAGGACAGGGATGTCAGCGTTAGGACCCAGCAGATCTAAGGCCACCTTGTAAGTGGTTGATGGGCAAGCAGATATTGGCCAATATATGTACTAAGAGCCTTAGCAAAAAAATATGTGAGTATTGAGTTTTTTGAAAAAACGTAAGTTTTTAAGATTTTTCTCAAATATAGACTGCTTTTTAGCATATACATGATTGGTAGTAACTGAGTGCTGCAGTGAATTTTTTCTTGTCTTTTTAAGTTCAGCATCACTGATTGCACCAGTTCACATTGTATCTTGAGTGCTCTGCATTTTTTTTTTACAGTGTATATATATATATATATATATATATGCACATAGGGTCTGCTTGAGGGAAGGATGTGGGAGTGTCTAATTAATCAATGACTAGTCGATCAGAAGATAGGTAGCAATACGAATAAAGGCCGCTTTACACACACAGATATCTGAGTCCAATATCTGAACAGATCTCTGGTTGCAGTGAAATCATGGACACATTGTTCTATTTTGTGGCTGTGTACAAATGGAGCAATGTATCCATGATTTCACTGCAACCAGAGATCTGTTCAGAAGTTGGACACAGATATCTGTGTGTGTGAAGTGACCTTAAGAAATAAGGGATTAACCCATTATTTGCTGCCTTAGGATGACCAGGAATCTAAATTTTCATGGCAAACGACAGCAACTGCTCCCCCTAGTGTTTAAAGTTGAAAGTATGAAACCTTTTAATCATTTTTCATGTTTTATACTATTAAAAGAAAAATAATTTATATATTTAAGGTTGAATGAATCAGGTGAAATGTTGTTGTTTAACCACTTTTATTGAAAACCATGGTGCCATGTATTATGTCAAACTCCTACATTGTAAAACAATTACCATTGTATGACTAAACTCATCTTAGTAATAGTAGAATATCCCAAATTTTTTAGCTAGAAATCCTGAACAAATATGCTACATTTGAACATGGCCGTAAGGAATACCCTTTTAACTTGTGCATTAGACCTATGTATTCCATCATAACAGGAAAAGTCACAGTACAAAAATCCCATTATTCATTTGTATTAGATGATTAAGAGATGAACGGTGCAATACACTTATTATTTTTCAGAGAGATGGGACGGGATCAATTGTTATTATCACTGATGTGAAAACACTACAGCTTTCCTCCTGCTATGCCGTGGGTGTAATAGGAATACTGTCAGTTCATCTGGCTGCTGGAATCCTGCCATGCTTCAAATGAACCGCACTAAATAATTATGTCATGCACAATGCATTCAATGGGGAGTGTTTGTTCATTGTGCTTAATGCGGGTCAGTGTGAGATCACCAGAAAATCCTTCCCATGTATGGAAACTGCAATCCTCAGAACTGCACTTCTCCGACACTGCCACCCTGATTAGGAAAATATGACCGACTACACAATCTTTCATTTTTATCACTGATTAGGGGCTTTCCAAACCTAAATATAAGACTTCTGATCTCTTTATTAATGCTTTCCAAGAGCATCAAGTGTAAAATAATAAAACATTTAAAGGGATTTTAGCATCAGACAGACACCTTTATTAAAGAGCATCTATCTAAAATAATCCTTCTGTCAAGGTCCCCCCAGGGCAAACACTTGTCCAGATTTCCGTTTTCCTTCGGGTAGGAATCTGACCCTCAATTTCCCCAATGAAACCCCTGCTTCTTGGCATATACTGCCTGTGAGCCACTCAACCAACTCTCCTGCCTCTAAAGGTACCTTTACACGCGGCAACTATCACCGGCGATCGGTAGCAACCGAACGTGCGTGTGCACGTTTTTGACGGTTGATACTGCTAGCCGATGCTGCTAGCGATGCCGCATGTACACGCCTCAATTGCGTCGTCAACCTAAGGGAACGTGGTTCCCTGGAAGTTGAAACAGATCCTGCGGGAAACATCCGGTTGAATCCCAACGCCGTTTCACACGCCGCAACCACTAAGGGAATGTACGCTTACCTGTGCAGCGTCTCGAACACATAGGCGTGCCAAACTCCGCTACACCGCGCCCAAACTACAATCATTGGCCAGCGCAATAGCGTCCTGATTGGCCAGGGTGCGCAGGGTGGATGGCTAATACGTGACGCCATTGCAATTGTGTAGTGTGTATGGACAGCTCTTCAAATATGGCGCCCTGTGAAGGGACAGCCAATGGAAACACAGTAGTCCCCACCAATCATCGCTGATGGGGCGCGGTATCCATCACGCTGTGGCACGCCTCTGGGAAATCAGTAGGCGACGCAGATTCCATCCCTATCGCCCGTTCACACGCCAAAACCAGGGCAATTCACCTTCTGGGTTGCCTCTGGTTTTAGAACAATGATCTGAAACCGCAACCGGGAGCAACTTCGAAAATCACCACCGGGTTCCACAATTACACGCCGCAATTTCAAGGCTACCGTGACAGAAATCCCGATTGCCTCAAAGTTGCTACACCGTAGTTGCGGCGTGTAAAGGTACCTTAATGGGGATGTCACATGCGTCAATATCGCGTGCAATATCGCTGCTGCACATGACGTTGCAGCGATATTGAAGCATGTGACACGGCGCATCAACCAGCGAAATGTCACTGGTTAATGGTTGTCAGGTTTTAGAACCTGTTCTAAAACCTGACGATGGTCGCGCGGTGGACACGCAGCATCGCTGCGTGTGAACCGGGAGATGAGCGATAAGCCAGCTCCCAGCGCCTCTCAGCAAGCACAGGGAGCTGGTCTCCAAGGTAAACTGCTGGTATCTAGGCAGCATGCGCTGCCTAGATACCCGATGTATACCTTGGTTACCAGCCTTCTCCGCTCACCGGCTTGGTATCCAAGGTACGGGTAACTAGGGACCCTAGTTACCCGCTGTGTACCTTGGATACCAGCTGGTGAGCGGAGAAGGCTGGTAACCAAGGTATACATCGGGTATCTAGGCAGCGTGCCCTGCCTAGATACCCGCAGTTTACCTTGGAGACCAGCCTGCTCCCGCTTACCGTAGCTTGGCAGCGGGAGCAAGACATCGTGGAAACAATATTTAAATAATTTCCACAATGTCGCAGGTCCACTGATCGCTGGTGAGTCTGCCTGTGTGACAGCTCACCAGCGATCAGCCTTCAATGTCACCAGCGATCAGATCGCTGATGACATTGACGCGTGTGACGGCCCCAATAGGGTACCGTTACACGTGGCAGCATTGCATGCAATTTCACTGGCAATTTACCGGTTGCAGCGAAATCATGGACACATTGTTCCATTTTGTGGCTGTGTACAAATGTAACAATGTGTCCATGATTTCACTGCAACCAGCAAATTGCAAGTGAAATTGCATGCAATGTTGCCACGTGTAACGGTACCCTAAGTTCACACATACCATAGCCTAGTGGAAGAAATCTTGTTGGCAACTCCCCGCCACCTTTCATACCTACACATCCTAGTGTCATGGACGATGTCTCTACTACCATGTGAGAGTGGTAGTCTGTGACCCTGCAATGTTCCTCTACCTATTGTTCTAAAGGCCACTTTACACACACCAACTTATCTGTCCAACTTCTGAACAACTTACTGGTTGCAGTGAAATTATGGACACATTGCTCCATTTTGTGGTTGTGTACAAATGGAACAATGTGTCCATGATTTCACTGCAACCAGCAAGTTGGTCAGAAGTTGGACAGATAAGTTGGTGTGTGTAAAGTGGCCATAATTGTTTCAAACAAACTTGTCTATCAATTCCTTGCCATATTAAAGACCTCTGCTTGCTGGTCTTCAATAGGAATTTTCACAGTTATCTTATAGTAGATAAAAATCTGCCCTGTGCTTGTGGTGGACACACTGGTCAATGGATTTGATAACTGTAGGGTAAGGGTACCTTTACACGCGGCTACATTTCTAGGGTGGCTACAGGTAACTTACTGGTTGCAGTGAAATCATGGAGAGATTATTCCATTTGTACACAGCAACAAGATAGAACCTTGTCTCCATGATTTCACTGCAGCCAGTAAGTTACCTGTTGATAAGCTAGAAATGTAGCCGCGTGTAAAGGTACCCTATGGGATAATTCACATGACCATATTGGATGTCATTTCTTGTGCATATTATTTTTTCAGTTTCTGGCTCAACCATGGTTCTTCTGACTAGAAGTAACGACAATCATAAGCGCATGTGATCGATGGATCGCGGGACAGGTGAGAATAAAGTTCTTTTATTTTTAACCCTTTCTTTTCACCAAATTTCACTTCTGCAATGTATGCATATACATTGCAGAAGTGAAATTAGATGGCACAGAGCGATTTTAGTGTACTGAGCATGCTCAGTGCACTAAAATCGGGTCCGAGGAACGATCAGCTGCTTCTTCAGACCCATGCTCCATAGGCCCCATGTTATTTGGCGCGGATCAGGTCGGATCCAATTTGGGCACAGCAAAAAGTCGGACAAAATCGATCCGACAAAAATCGGATGCCATTAAGGGCAAATCCGATCCGTGCCCATAGACTAACATGGGGGCCAAATCGGATCCATGGCTGTCCATTTTACAACGGACAACCACGGATCCCAGAAAACCGCTGTGTGAAAGCACCCTAAAGACCTCGACGTTGTGGAAAAGAATATAAGCTATTCT
The DNA here is from genome assembly GCA_033576535.1 of Allobates femoralis. Lineage (NCBI taxonomy): Eukaryota > Metazoa > Chordata > Amphibia > Anura > Aromobatidae > Allobates > Allobates femoralis. Next base: position 639,451,723 of record JARQOC010000003.1, read on the forward strand.
TTTCCACGATGTCAAGGTCCCGCTACTGTATTCAGATAGGCTAGGTTAAGCAGGAGAATGCTGGTAACCAGGGTACACATCGGGTTATATAAGCAAAGCGCGCTGTGCTTAGTAATCCGATGTGTACCCTGGTTACCAGCTGTGCTTAGTAACCCGATGTGTACCCTGGTTACCAGCGCACTGTGCTTAGTAACCCAATGTGTACCACCCTGGTTACCAGGGAACACATCGGGTTAGAGAGGTGTCACACACGCCGATGTATGCGATGTATGAGGGATACTGACGACCAAAAAATGGTCCTGGCCATTCCGCAGCAATCAGCAAGCTCATCTCTGGTGGCTGTGGCATGTCACACGTAGCGATATCGCTAGCGAGGTCGCTGCAACGTCACAAAACCTGTGATGTTGCAGCGACATCGGTAGCGATGTCGCTGCGTGTAACCCGGCCTTAAGGAAATACCCAGGAGTGGAACAATCAGAGGGAAAATATAATAGAAACACGTCACCACTTCTGGATTTATCACCCACTGCTGGTTTTGGCTACAAATACTTGTTCATCAATTATTGTCTTGTCTACATGGCCCATTCCTCAGTGAATAGTCAGGTTTTAGATTTACTAGCTTGCTATAAGCACTCTACCTTTTGCCTACACTAGAGCAGTAGCTTCTGCATACAAGCAAACCACTATAAGGAAACAAACTGGGGAAGTTCTGTCAGTTGAAAAACTTATTCTAGCAATAAACTGAGTCGTCACACTCCTGTGCCAATATCCGCTCTCTCCACCTGGTGTATTCCCAAGAGAGCACTGACTGTCTGCTGTGTATACAGGCAGCAATATGAGCCACTGTCCAGAGGGAGGGCTCTTCTTCTGGATACAGAAACTGTGTCTCTGGAGGATATTTCCGCTCTTATAGTAGCCATTATTTTTGCCATTTTGGACAGAAGTACAAACCTATACATGTAATAGATTTCACTATGTAGTAAAGGTCTTCAAATATGGATATGGTTGGATAGTGCATGTAAAAACAAGCACTTTTGCAATTTACTGCTTTTTACAATTTGCTGCTGTTCTTGACATATGCACACTGTTTACAGATCGTTACCTAGAACACCAACCACCACGGCTGACTAAAAGTGCTCACACTTAAGGTGGGGTCACACGTGGCGATGTCGCCCGCGACATCGCCGAAAAGTGACGTAACAGCGATGTCGCGGGCTGTGTGACAGCGCGACGCAACTGCAAATTATCGCTGGTCGCAGGTTGACAGGTTTATGAACATGTTCATAAACCTGTCAACCTGTGACCAGCGATTAGGCTGGATCGCGCCGTCTGACACTGTTGGCGGCGCGATCCAGCCTATATCGCAGCGTTCCTGAGCCATCGCTCGCTGGGCTGAGCCCAGCCCAGCGAGCGATGGCTTCGCCCACATCGCCGCTGCGTCACCGGCAACGTCGTGCCGTGTGACAGCTGGCCTGCGATGTCGGAAGCGAGCGGGCACCCGCGCATCGCTTCCAACATCGCTGGCCAGATCGTGCTGTGTGACAGCACCTTTAGGCCTCTTCCACAGATCCATGCAAGACACGCATGTGTGAGACAGGCCGCTTTTTGGGGCCGCGTATCACAGATTGGGTGACACATGTGTGCTGTCTGCTATCCATGTAACATCTGGATAGCACACGGACAGCATGTCATTGCATACTTGCTTGTCGCCAGTGCTGCCTGTTCCTCTCACTTCAGCTCTCGGTGCAGTGAATATTTCATGATCAGCCCCGGAAGAAAGAGGAGCAGACAGCGCTGGAGACAGGCGAGTATGAAATTCTTTATTTTTAAACTAAAAACTCTTGGCTTATGTCTGTGCACACGGATGACATTTGTGTGCAGGACGTTTTTTTCACGGACTTCTGTTCCACATGGAGATATGGCACCCCAGGGTCCAAGTGCAACAGTGTCATTATCGCCCCCGGGTGGTAGTGTCACACTTGAGAGCAACAGAGGGTATTCACATCCGACAGAAACCGCACGCAACACCTTTCTGCCTCCAGGCTTTAAGGGTGAGACCAAGACCCAGGTTTAGGGTTATGATTTCTGGTCTGGGGCGGAGTTAGTCAGTTAATTTCCTAGGAGGGCTGAGAAGACATTGTGTGGACTAAGAGCAGTGCTAAGCTCATCCCAGAATAGCTAAGGCTAGCGCGAGGGACCCAAGGCAGGGGTCTGAGGAAGTGGAGGAAACCTGGGGTGCAGAGCAGTGTCGTGCTCACCCCAGAGGACCAGCACCAAGAAAGGACACCGGAGTCTGAGTCTGTGCAGGGCCTAACGACCCGGCAGCCAATACCAGAAGGTGGGGAATTCCAAGTTCCACAGCCACCCTGTGCCCAGAGGCAAAGCAGCGTAAAAAGCCCAGGAATAGCCTCCTGAGACTTGGGGCTAGAGAAGGACTCAAGTTGCCTGCCATACCGGCACCAAGTAGGAGAGAGAGAGGGCCAGCGGCACAGCTTAAGCAGCAGCAGGGACCTACCAACATGGTGCAGTAAGGAGGCCTCAGAACTTACCGGGTGAGGAGAACCCAGAGTTGCTCTCAGGTGCAGGGACTCAGTATACCATCACCAATTGGAATTACAGTTGCACCAGTAAAAGGACTGAGGAAACAACAAACCATGAGTCTGTCGCTTTGCGCCCCCCATTCTACAGCAGTACTATATCCACTGCCCAGGGGACCTGCTCCGCCCATGGGAAGCCGCTCCATCCCAGCTGCCCATCCAGGGCTGTGGAGTCGGAGTCGTGGAGTCGCTGCCCATTTTGGTGGAGTCGGAGTTGGAGTTGGTAGAAAATGTTCCGACTCCGACTCCTAAAATATATAATGAATTGGGTCTAGTAGTTCAATGCAGAATGTACTGAATATTATTATTATGAATTATTATGTTCTGTCTAAATATCTTTATTATTATGTCATTATAATGATTAAAGCCTAATGTTACCATTGACCTACAATTATCACTTAAAAACGAGCCATGAATGAAAGAGTCGGGAGTCAAAGGAGTCGGAGTTGGAGTCGGAGTCGGAGCCAGGGAAATTCAGGAGTCGGAGTCGGAGTTGGAGTCGGTGGTTTGATTTACCGACTCCACAGCCCTGTGCCCATCCATCATCCCCAGAGGTCCTGCAGCAGCAGTGGCCACTAATAGCCACAAAGCACGGGTGGCGTAACGAATAACTTTCCCTATCATTACCCCCTTCCCTACCAAGCCAAGAACTCCCTTAACTGAATCCAGGGTCACGGAAGCTGGGTCTCGACCCCTGTGACTCCTCAGAAGTATTAACAGCCCAGTTCTGAGTACCCCACGGCTCTGAGGTGTGATAGAGACATGGTATGTGCAGATTTCCGGACATCTGAAGGGGGCCATAGAGTATGATGTGCCTCTGTATGTCCATCTGACTCACCGTGGCCGGGTCTTCACGTCGCAGGCGTTGATTCTCCTGTCACGGTTCCGCGCCTGCGGCTGTGGGGCCCGGTGGTCCAGATCAAAAGGGGTTGGCTGAATGGATAAGTGTTGATTCTTATTGTCGTGACGCCACCTGCGGGAATTCCGGTGATTTCACCGGTACTGCTTGGGCCTCCGGGGGATGTACGGCAGCAAGATGGGACGCTCCCCACAGGACGAGCGGGAGTCCCCGGGGCCAGGAGCTGCACTTGGTGGTATACGGCAGCTTGGTGATTCTTAGCATGCAGAATTGAACAGTTCTGAAGGAATTACAGACACCAACGTTCTCTGTAACGGGTCTTTTACTGTGACCGGAGATGATACAGGGTATACAGTCAGCAGGTAACGGACCGAGGGGCCCAGCAATGACCGGTGTTGCTTCAGAGCTCCGCGGTGTTCCTCCTCCCTTTACTCTCTAACAGGTTGCCGATGTCGCCTTAGACTACCAGGTCAGGGTACGTGGGAGACTTCTAGTTGGAAGTTCTGGTTGTATACTAACTGCAGAAGATCCTGTGTCCCAGCGGTAAGTATCTGCAAGACAACTTGGATAGCGGCGGTGGTGAGATGCTTCCTAGGAAGCGGTTCTTCACCCTGGTTTGCAGAGCTGCGGTGAACGCCTTGCTTGCTTCGGAACCAGTGATCCGGTGGTTGGTGTTTGGGCACGGGTATAATTGGACCCGTTGAATAGTTGCCCGTTCCCGGTTTTAGGCACTGGTTAATGGTGCCAACCGGTAGGTGGTCTTCAGGGCTGCAGGGAACTGTGCAGAGCCCTGCTTCTCCTACGTTACATTCCTCCTGATTACTCTCCTCTCCTACTTCTTTCTCCTGCACACTACTCTACACTCCGCCCACCAGGACCTGATTGGCCCCCTATCTTAGTGGTGCATGTAGAGTATGGAGCTCTGAGTATTAACCATGTCATTACTGAGACGTAGAATATTGCCTCTTCAATCAGGGATGCAATACCCTCCTGTAACGCACTCGTTGCGGGGCGCCACACATCCCTCCGGCAAGTGTCGGCATGGACATGTGAAAAAGACCTTTCCTTGTATGGACTGTTATGAAGCTTAGCAGGATCTCATTAGCGCATCATTCCCTATTTCCAGCCAGCTTCAGCACAGTGCTTCTAATGGTGGTCGGTTTCCTGGGCAACAAGCTGTAAACCAAAGTGTTAATATCTGTAAAACAGTAGAAAATTGCAAAATGCCAAGGACTATCTGACCATAGAATAAAGGCTGGGGATAAGCCTTTTAGCTGAAAGCGTAGCATTAGGCAGATTGCGGTATTTCACCCCTACATTGCAGCTTCATTTTGATGATTGTGTGATTTGCCTCTTCATCCAGCAATGTGACCTGATCACTACCATTGTGCTGCCATGTAGCGGTGACCAGGGGACAGCACACAGTCCAGGGCTGTCCTATTCGGCCTCCTGTAGGCCCCAGGACACAACCTATGACGTTCCTGTGGGCACTTAGTGGAGGCTGAAGTGACTGATAAGGTCCTTGCCCTGTGCTCACCACAGTACCTAAGGGGTTAAAGCTCTGTCCCCCCCAGCACACACCGGCTGTGTGGAGCAGCTCCATCCATCCACACAGCCTTTATAGTCCACATCAGTAGAGAGAACTGAATGTAATCAACTGCCCGAATCCTTCACATTGTCACAAAACCATCTGTATGACCTCTGCATACTAGTGATGTGTAGCTCCTGAATGAGCCGGCTCTAAGAGCCGGCTCTTTATAGTGAATCATATGAGTCGGCTCCTGGCAGGAGCCAATTGAAATTTAAACGGCTCTTTGCCAGTTCACGTTCCACAGTCAGTCCCCTCTTGCCCCGCCCTTCCCGGCCCCTCCCTCCCGGTAGTAGTCACTCTGATCTTATTCAGGAGACTGAGAATGCATGCTCCTCCTGCTGCCGCACATAGCACTGACTCAGGGTGCCTTCACACTGGCGTTCCCCTCCGCAGCGTTCTGCGGAGGGGAATCGCCATGTGTGCGCAGCGGCCGCCAGCTCCTATCTTTAGAATGGGGACGCACGGTGCTGCGCTTGACAGCGCATGACTGTGCGCACCCATTCACTCCCATATGTGATCTGTGCGCAGGCGGATGCCGCTGCGCACGCATGGCGATTCCCCTCCGCAGAACGCTGCGGAGGGGAACGCCAGTGTGAAGGCAACCTCATAGCCCCCTCCAATCTGTGACAAGCAAGCAGCAGTCAGGCAGTCCGGCACTTTATTAAAGGAACACTGACATCTGGATTTAGCCTGATTATAGTTATTTACCTCGCTGAGCGAGGGAGAAACAGCGGATGTAAATGTGCGTCCCTTGTTCTCTCCCATTCACTTGAATGGAAGAGAACAAATGATCCAGCGATGCATATGGGCAGGGCAGATAAGGATCTCCTCTGCAAACATACCATCGCTGGATTAAGTATCACTGGATCGCAGGCTCGGGTGCTGCATCCACTGTGTAAATGCACCATTAGCTAGTGCAACTTGGAATGGTTATGTTGTTTCTGGTATGTGAATAACCTCCCAGCAGCCCCTGTTACATGATAGCAGCCAATCTGAGGGACCAACTTCATGCACAAAACTAGTACTAGTGTTTTATGTCATAAATTGGCACATGTGTAGATTTTTACTAAAAGGTATACAATCATGGGTTAAAACATACCAGAATTTGGCTTCAAATTTAAAGCCAAAGGTAATAGGAAATGAAGAGCCGTTTTCGGAGCCAAAAGAGCCGGCTCACCAAAAAATCGCATTTTACCCATCACTACTGCATACAGCAGCAGGCGGCAGCACGGATTACTCCCATGTCCCGCTAGGTGGCGCTGCCGAGTACCACAAAGTGATTCATTGTCAGCGATGTGTTCCTGACGCAGACGCTCTGGAGACAGAACGGAGCAGCTCTATGATCCCCATGACGCCGATGACACAGTGTGCGGCTCAGCCTCTCAGGCAGCCTCGTCACGCTCCTCAAGTGGCTTCAGGTAGATCCTGGGTAGGGGGGCGGGTGACGTCATGACATTTGCATAGCATACCCACCATGCACCGCTCCTTGTTATCATTCATGTGATTAGTTATTAGATTTATATAATTAGCTTCTCACACAGAGCGGTCAGGTGGGGGAGAAGATGGTAGATGAGGAGTAGATGAGAGTAGTATAGTGCTGAGTGCTATACAGTGGGGTCGCCATAATGTCGCCACATGCTCCTATGACCTGGGTCCTCAGTCCGGACAGTGCTCGGTAGCTTTGCGCAGTGGCAGTATCGTAGCCAATGAGGTTTATCCGAGGCGCGATTATTGCTAATTGAAAACTTTTCCCAATACCCCGCCGTGACGGCTTGAAATATAGCCGGCACCGGCAATTTTTGACAGTCTCTACGGAGACTGAACTTCTCTGGTGAAAGATAGATGGAAACTGATATAATAAGGCTCCTGTATATAGTGTGGTTGTGGGGGCATAGTGCTGTGTTACGACATGATGGCTATGTATGATAGTGTATATGATATGGAGACACTCATGTGATTGTGGGGGCACAGTGCTTTGTTACTACATGATGGCTATGTATGATAGTGTATATGATATGGAGACTCATGTGATTGTGGGGGCACAGAGCTGTGTTACTACATGATGGCTATGTATGATAGTGTATATGATATGGAGACACTCATGTGATTGTGGGGGCACAGTGCTGTGTTTACTACATGATGGCTATGTATGATGGTGTATATGATATGGAGACACTGATTGTGGGGGCATAGTGCTGTGTTACTACATGATGGCTATGTATGGTAGTGTATATGATATGGAGACACTGATTGTGGGGGCATAGTACTGTGTTACTACATGATGGATATGTATGATAGTGTATATGATATGGAGACACTGATTGTGGGGGCATAGTGCTGTGTTACTACGTGATGGCTATGTATGATAGTGTATATGATATGGAGACACTGATTGTGGGGGCATAGTGCTGTGTTACTACATGATGGCTATGTATGATAGTGTATATGATATGGAGACACTGATTGTGGGGGCATAGTGCAGTGTTACTACATGATGGCTATGTATGATAGTGTATATGATATGGAGACACTGATTGTGGGGGCATAGTGCAGTGTTACTACATGATGGCTATGTATGGTAGTGTATATGATATGGAGACACTGATTGTGGGGCATAGTGCTGTGTTACTACATGATGGCTATGTATGATAGTGTATATGATATGGAGACACTGATTGTGGGGGCATAGTGCAGTGTTACTACATGATGGCTATGTATGTAGTGTATATGATATGGAGACACTGATTGTGGGGGCATAGTGCTGTGTTACTACATGATGGCTATGTATGATAGTGTATATGATATGGAGACACTCATGTGATTGTGGGGGCATAGTACTGTGTTACTACATGATGGATATGTATGATAGTGTATATGATATGGAGACACTGATTGTGGGGGCACAGTGCTGTGTTACTACATGATGGATATGTATGATAGTGTATATGATATGGAGACACTCGTGATTGTGGGGGCACAGTGTTGTGTTACTACGTGATGGCTATGTATGATAGTGTATATGATATGGAGACACTCATGTGATTGTGGGGGCATAGTACTGTGTTACTACATGATGGATATGTATGATAGTGTATATGATATGGAGACACTGATTGTTGGGTGGCATAGTGCTGTGTTACTACATGATGGCTATGTATGATGGTGTATATGATATGGAGACACTCATGTGATTGTGGGGGCATAGTGCTGTGTCATTACACTATGGCTGTGTGTGTCAGGTGTGATGTTATCACCCTGTAGTAATGATGGTGTATATGATATGTAGACACTCATGTGATTGTGGGGGCATAGTGCAGTGTTACTACATGATGGCTATGTATGATAGTGTATATGATATGGAGACACTCATGATTGTGGAGGCATAGTGCTGTGTTACTACATGATGGCTATGTATGATAGTGTATATGATATGGAGACACTGATTGTGGGGGCATAGTGCAGTGTTACTACATGATGGCTATGTATGATAGTGTATATGATATGGAGACACTGATTGTGGGGCATAGTGCTGTGTTACTACATGATGGCTATGTATGATAGTGTATATGATATGGAGACACTGATTGTGGGGGCATAGTGCTGTGTTACTACATGATGGCTATGTATGATGGTGTATATGATATGGAGACACTCATGTGATTGTGGGGCATAGTGCTGTGTTACTACATGATGGCTATGTATGATGGTGTATATGATATGGAGACACTCATGTGATTGTGGGGGCACAGTGCTGTGTTACTACATGATGGCTATGTATGGTAGTGTATATGATATGGAGACACTCATGTGATTGTGGGGGCATAGTGCTGTGTTACTACATGATGGCTATGTATGATAGTGTATATGATATGGAGACACTGATTGTGGGGGCATAGTGCTGTGTTACTACATTGTTCTGTCTCTGACATCCAATCCATCTCCAAATGTTTGTTTCTGCTTAATGTCGTTATTAATTTGTAGCTGTAGATTTTTAATGAGCTTATCTCATATGTAGTGTTCTGCTCCCGCTAGTGGCCAATGCTATGTTTGCAGTCTATCTGTGTCTAATTCTCCTCCCTCTTGCAATACATTTGGTAGCTCAGCCCCCATTTTTACTTTCATTTCTGGAAGGAAGACACTGAGCATCACTGTTCCCATGCGATTGCATTGCCGGTATGTATTCATGCCTTCTTTAGTTGTTTTCTGCTCTAGTTTTAGCCTGGCTCATCCAGTTATAATCTAGATTAGTTACTAGTTCATGCATATTGTATATCTATGTATAATGTGTGTTCTGCTTACTATATACTGATTCTTCTGTATTCTGATTGTTTACAGTTTTACCATTTAAAAATATACTGCAACGTTCAATAAAAGCACAGACTTCACCACAGTCTTCTCATTGGACTCAGTATAAAGGTTTAGCTGTCTGTTTAAATCCATGAGCCCCCGGCCCATTTAGTGAGAACAGAACAGTAAAACGGCAGCCATCCTACTGGGAAACAGTGAAGCAGCAGCCATCCAGATAGTAGGATACAAGTCACCGGCTACACAGAGACTTTGTACAGCTACAGCAATCTCTGCACAGCCAAGAACTTTCCCAGAACACCATGTCCCACAGATCACACAGGACAAGATCCGTTACTTCTACCTCCTCAAAGACAACATCCATCAGCAGTGCGGTTGCCATCGCCCGCGCAAATGCCGAAGCCGCCAAAATGCGAGCAAGCTTTGCCGAACAAGAGATGCAACTTAAGTTAGAGAAGGCACGCCTGGATGACCAAGACAGAAGGTCACAGTTAGAGAAGGCACGCCTGGATGCCGCCTTAGAAAACCTAGTAGCGAAAAGGGAGGCTGCAGCCACCATCGCAGAAGCAGAGTCACTAGAAGCCGCACAAAACCCAGAGCTGCATAGGCGAAACAGTGTGCTGAGTCTGGAGTTTCCACTGCAAGATCCTCCACAACGCACATCTCAGTACGTTAATGAACTCCCCGATCCAAACTACAATCCTGATCTGGACCCAAAACGCGAACACGACACCTCCAGAGAAGAAAGCAGGAGCCATCATGAGCCTCAGCTCCAGAACAGACGCAAACTTGAAAATGTTGCACAAAACAACTCTGCTAATGACTACCTTCCCCCTCAACAGGTAACCAACGTAAACCACCTTGCTGACACATCGTACGTCAGACCGAAGCAACATGACACCGGCTGGCGCCACCCAGAGGATACTAACAGGTACGAACATACCTCACACCACTTACCCTTACCGGTGCACCCATCACTAGTATACTCTGCTGACAACCTTTTCACAACAGAATTTGCAAAGTTCTTGACGCGACGTGAGCTGGTTGCCAAAGGACTCATGAAATTCACAGACCAAGCTGAAAGCTACAGAGCTTGGAAAGCCTCTTTCCAAAATGTCACTAGAGACTTGGGGTTGCTACACAGGGAAGAGATAGACCTCTTAGTGAAGTACCTGGGAGAAGAGTCAGTCAAACATGCAATAAGGATCAGAGATGCTAATATAAGCCACCCTGAGATTGGCCTCAGAGAGATCTGGAAGAGACTGGATGAGCGTTACGGCTCAGCAGAGGTAATAGAAAGTGCTTTGTTCAAAAGAATCGATGGCTTCCCTAAAATATCTAACAAAGAGCTACAGAAACTTACAGAACTTAGTGACCTGCTAATGGAAGTCCAAGTTGCCAAATATGAAGATGATCTACAGGGACTTGCATTCCTCGACACAGCCAGAGGAGTGAACCCTATAGTCCAAAAGTTACCCTACAATTTGCAGGAGAAGTGGCTCACACATGGTTCCACATACAAATACAAGCACAGTGTTCCATTCCCTCCCTTCTCTGTTTTTGTAGACTTTATACACCAACAAGCAAGAATTAGAAATGATCCCAGCTTCGACTTTACAATGTCATATGCCGCACCGTCACCAGCAGCAAATCCACGCAGAACGTCTGTGGCTGTACACAAGACTAATGTTTCTTCTTCAGATTCCAATCACAGGTCTGCTGACTACTCCCAATCGGAGACAAAGATGCAGGACCCTGACAAGCAGTGCCCGCTCCATCAGAAGCCTCATCCTCTTCTCGAATGCAGGACCTTCAGAAGAAAATCTATGTCAGATCGCAGAAGCTTCCTGAAAGAACATGGTATCTGCTATAAGTGCTGCTCGTCCACGGCTCATCTCGCCAAGGATTGCAAGGTCAGTGTAAAATGCACAGAGTGTGGCACCACAGACCATAACACGGCTCTACACCCTGACCCAGCTCCATGGTATACACAAAACACATCAGCTGACAGTGAGCATGGCGGGGAGGAAAGGAACACTGCTACACCTACGCCAGAGATCACTTCACAATGTACAGAAGTCTGCAAAGGGACAATAGACAGCAGGTCCTGTTCTAAGATATGCCTCGTCAGAGTATACCCAAAGGGCCACAGAGACAAAGCTATAAAACTGTATGCTATCTTGGATGATCAAAGTAATCGATCCCTGGCTAGATCAACATTCTTTGACCTATTCAACATCAAAGGGCCAAGCACTCCCTACTCATTAAAGACGTGTGCAGGTACTGTGACAACAGCAGGCAGGAAAGCTACTGACTATCAAATCGAGTCCTTAGATGGACAATTCTGCCTACCACTACCCACGATCATTGAATGCAACCAGATCCCAGACAACAGATCTGAAATTCCTACGCCAGATGTAGCAACCCACCACGCTCACTTAAAACGCATAGCTCACCTCATACCGGAACTAGACCATCAGGCCCAGATAATCCTGCTGTTGGGAAGAGATATCCTGCAGGTGCATAAAGTGAGACGTCATATCAATGGACACCACAATGCTCCCTATGCCCAAAGGCTAGACCTAGGATGGGTCATAATAGGAGGCGTATGCCTGGAACGCATGCATGCCCCCTCTTCTGTGTCAAGCATGCTGACAAGTACGCTGGAAGAAGGATGCCCATCTCTGTTTCAACCTTGTAACAGCCTCAGAGACCTGGATTTGGGGTCAGACCCCGCACCAATTCAACGTAGCCTCGGACTTCTCTGGAATCTACGATCAGATGCTTTCACCTTTCAAGTCAGCCAAGGAGGAAAGCCTTTTACTCGTAAAGGTGTTCTGTCTACCATCAACAGTCTGTACGATCCCCTGGGTTTCGCAGCTCCTGTCACAGTACAAGGCAAGGCCTTGCCAAGAGACTTAACTAGGGAAACATCTAACTGGGATGCACCTCTGCCACCCAATAAGAGAATCCAGTTGGAAGGATGGAAGAACTCGTTAGCTACCCTCTCCAACCTGAACGTGCCAAGACCATACACCCCTGTACCGTCAACAGAAATACGAAGCCGAAAACTGTATATATTCGCGGATGCTTCTGTGAAAGCAATTGCTGCTGTTGCCTACCTTAAAACCTACCTTAAAGACTCCAAATGTCAGAGCCACATTGAGTTTGTTATGGAGAAGACCAAGCTTGCACACGCAACCAGGACAGTTAACGCAAGTCAGCTACAAAGTACAACGTGGCTTTCAGAACCAAAACTATTATACGTTGAAGAACACCTTACAGACACCTTTGAAGTAGTAGGAGAGGACACAGATGCTGAAATCAACCCTCAGATGTCTACACTTCATACAATGACTTCTGCTACCCAGCTTGGATCTTACAGGTTCGTCAAATTCTCAAGGTGGAAGTCACTCGTTCGAGCCATTACCTGCTTGAGCTACATAGCTCGCTCCTTCAGAACTCCCAGAACTTGTGATACAGGAGAATGTAAAGGCTGGCATATCTGTAAAAATGCCTATGTTACCTCAGACTTGGATTCCTCTAGAAACCACATAATCCTCACTATTCAAAGAGAATCCTGCTTTACAGAAATCCAATGTCTTATTAACAAAGCTCAAATACCAGCGAGTAGCGTGTTAAGAATTCTCGACGCTACTCTTCAAGCAGGAGCAGCGAGGCTTACCCACGAAAGCCTAATCACCTACATGGTGGAAGCCACAGCTATAATCAATGCAAGACCCTTAGTTCTAGTTCCTAACGACTCTGAGGAGCCCTTGTTATTGACTCTAGCTACCCTCCTTACCCAGAAAACAGGACCGACCAGTACCCCTCCAGGAAGATTAGATGCCAAGAACTTCCACAAGTGCCAATGGAGACAGGTACAAAGTCTTGCGAATACTTTCTGGGACAGGTGGCGCAAACAATATCTGTTTACACTGCAGCCACGGACAAAGTGGCAATCTACTTGTCCCAATCTGAACATAGGTGACCTTGTCCTTGTGAAAGACTCTCAAGTACACCGAAACCAGTGGCCACTTGGTCTAGTTACTGCAACATTTCCGAGCAATGACGGTAATGTCCGCAAGGTTGAACTAAGAATGACTAAGGGAAATGAACCTAAGACATTTCTTAGACCAGTATCTGAACTGGTCCTGCTGTTACCCTCAGAAGACAGGGATAGTGACATCCAGTGATGCCAGGCAGGGAGTGTTCTGTCTCTGACATCCAATCCATCTCCAAATGTTTGTTTCTGCTTAATGTCGTTATTAATTTGTAGCTGTAGATTTTTAATGAGCTTATCTCATATGTAGTGTTCTGCTCCCGCTAGTGGCCAATGCTATGTTTGCAGTCTATCTGTGTCTAATTCTCCTCCCTCTTGCAATACATTTGGTAGCTCAGCCCCCATTTTTACTTTCATTTCTGGAAGGAAGACACTGAGCATCACTGTTCCCATGCGATTGCATTGCCGGTATGTATTCATGCCTTCTTTAGTTGTTTTCTGCTCTAGTTTTAGCCTGGCTCATCCAGTTATAATCTAGATTAGTTACTAGTTCATGCATATTGTATATCTATGTATAATGTGTGTTCTGCTTACTATATACTGATTCTTCTGTATTCTGATTGTTTACAGTTTTACCATTTAAAAATATACTGCAACGTTCAATAAAAGCACAGACTTCACCACAGTCTTCTCATTGGACTCAGTATAAAGGTTTAGCTGTCTGTTTAAATCCATGAGCCCCCGGCCCATTTAGTGAGAACAGAACATACATGATGGCTATGTATGGTGGTGTATATGATATGGAGACACTCATGTGATTGTGGGGGCATAGTGCTGTGTTACTACATGATGGCTATGTATGATGGTGTATATGATATGGAGACACTCATGTGATTGTGGGGGCATAGTGCTGTGTTACTACATGATGGCTATGTATGATGGTGTATATCATATGGAGACACTCATGAGATTGTGGGGGCATAGTGCTGTGTTACTACATGATGGCTGTGTATGTATGATGGTGTATATGATATGGAGACACTCATGTGATTGTGGGGGCATAGTGCTGTGTTACTACATGATGGCTATGTATGGTAGTGTATATGATATGGAGACACTCGTGATTGTGGGGGCATAGTGCTGTGTCATTACACTATGGCTGTGTGTGTCAGGTGTGATGTGATCCCCTATAGTAATGATGGTGTATATGATATGGCGACACTCATGATTGTGGGGGCACAGTGCTGTGTGTGTCAGGTGTGATGTTATCCCTCATTATAGTAATGATGGTGTATATGATATGGAGACACTCATGTGATTGTGGGGGCATAGTGCTGTGTCATTACACCATGGCTGTGTGTGTCAGGTGTGATGTGATCCCCCCTATAGTAATGATGGTGTATATGATATGGAGACACTCATGTGATTGTGGGGGCATAGTGCTGTGTCATTACACCATGGCTGTGTGTGTCAGGTGACGTCATGACATTTGCATAGCATACCCACCATGCACCGCTCCTTGTTATCATTCATGTGATTAGTTATTGGATCTATACTATTAGCTTCTCACACAGAGCGGTCAGGCGGGGGAGAAGATGGTAGATGAGGAGTAGATGAGAGTAGTATAGTGCTGAGTGCTATACAGTGGGGTCGCCATAATGTCGCCACATGCTCCTATGACCTGGGTCCTCAGTCCGGACAGTGCTTGGTAGCTTTGTGCAGTGGCAGTATCGTAGCCAATGAGGTTTATCCGAGGCGCGATTATTGCTAATTGAAAACTTTTCCCAATACCCCGCCGTGACGGCTTGAAATATAGCCGGCACTGTAATTTTTGACAGTCTCTACGGAGACTGAACTTCTCTGGTGAATGATAGATGGAAACTGATATAATAAGGCTCCTGTATATAGTGTGATTGTGGGGGCATAGTGTTGTGTTACTACATGATGGCTATGTATGATAGTGTATATGATATGGAGACACTGATTGTGGGGGCATAGTGCTGTGTGTGTCAGGTGTGATGTTATCCCCCTGTAGTAATGATAGTGTATATGATATGGAGACACTGATTGTGGGGGCATAGTGCAGTGTTACTACATGATGGCTATGTATGATAGTGTATATGATATGGAGACACTCATGTGATTGTGGGGGCATAGTGCAGTGTTACTACATGATGGCTATGTATGGTAGTGTATATGATATGGAGACACTGATTGTGGGGGCATAGTGCTGTGTTACTACATGATGGCTATGTATGATAGTGTATATGATATGGAGACACTGATTGTGGGGGCATAGTGCAGTGTTACTACATGATGGCTATGTATGGTAGTGTATATGATATGGAGACACTGATTGTGGGGGCATAGTGCTGTGTTACTACATGATGGCTATGTATGCTAGTGTATATGATATGGAGACACTCATGTGATTGTGGGGGCATAGTGCTGTGTTACTACATGATGGCTATGTATGATAGTGTATATGATATGGAGACACTGATTGTGGGGGCATAGTGCTGTGTGTGTCAGGTGTGATGTTATCCCCCTGTAGTAATGATAGTGTATATGATATGGAGACACTGATTGTGGGGGCATAGTGCAGTGTTACTACATGATGGCTATGTATGGTAGTGTATATGATATGGAGACACTGATTGTGGGGGCATAGTGCTGTGTTACTACATGATGGCTATGTATGATAGTGTATATGATATGGAGACACTGATTGTGGGGGCATAGTGCAGTGTTACTACATGATGGCTATGTATGGTAGTGTATATGATATGGAGACACTGATTGTGGGGGCATAGTGCTGTGTTACTACATGATGGCTATGTATGCTAGTGTATATGATATGGAGACACTCATGTGATTGTGGGGGCATAGTGCTGTGTTACTACATGATGGCTATGTATGATAGTGTATATGATATGGAGACACTGATTGTGGGGGCATAGTGCTGTGTGTGTCAGGTGTGATGTTATCCCCCTGTAGTAATGATAGTGTATATGATATGGAGACACTGATTGTGGGGGCATAGTGCAGTGTTACTACATGATGGCTATGTATGGTAGTGTATATGATATGGAGACACTGATTGTGGGGGCATAGTGCTGTGTTACTACATGATGGCTATGTATGATAGTGTATATGATATGGAGACACTGATTGTGGGGGCATAGTGCAGTGTTACTACATGATGGCTATGTATGGTAGTGTATATGATATGGAGACACTGATTGTGGGGGCATAGTGCTGTGTTACTACATGATGGCTATGTATGCTAGTGTATATGATATGGAGACACTCATGTGATTGTGGGGGCATAGTGCTGTGTTACTACATGATGGTTATGTATGGTAGTGTATATGATATGGAGACACTCATGAGATTGTGGGGGCACAGTGCTGTGGTACTACATGATGGCTATGTATGGTAGTGTATATGATATGGAGACACTCATGTGATTGTGGGGGCACAGTGCTTTGTTACTACACGATGGCTATGTATGGTGGTGTATATGATATGGAGACACTCATGTGATTGTGGGGGCATAGTGCTGTGTTATTACACCATGGCTGTGTGTGTCAGGTGTGATGTTATCCCCCTATAGTAATGATGGTGTATATGATATGGAGACACTCATGTGATTGTGGGGGCATAGTGCTGTATCATTACACCATGGCTGTGTGTGTCAGGTGTGATGTGATCCCCCTATAGTAATGATGGTGTATATGATATGGAGACACTCATGTGATTGTGGGGGCATAGTGCGGTGTCATTACACCATGGCTGTGTGTGTCAGGTGTGATGTTATCCCCCTATAGTATTGATAATGTATATGATATGGAGACACTGATTGTGGGGGCATAGTGCTGTGTCATTACACCATGGCTGTGTGTGTCAGGTGTGATGTTATCCCCTATAGTAATGATGGTGTATATGATATGGAGACACTCATGTGATTGTGGGGGCACAGTGCTTTGTTACTACATGATGGCTATGTATGGTGGTGTATATGATATGGAGACACTCATGTGATTGTGGGGGCATAGTGCTGTGTTATTACACCATGGCTGTGTGTGTCAGGTGTGATGTTATCCCCCTATAGTAATGATGGTGTATATGATATGGAGACACTCATGTGATTGTGGGGGCATAGTGCTGTGTCATTACACCATGGCTGTGTGTGTCAGGTGTGATGTTATCCCCTATAGTATTGATAATGTATATGATATGGAGACACTGATTGTGGGGGCATAGTGCTGTGTCATTACACCATGGCTGTGTGTGTCAGGTGTGATGTTATCCCCTATAGTAATGATGGTGTATATGATATGGAGACACTCATGTGATTGTGGGGCATAGTACTGTGTCATTACACCATGGCTGTGTGTCAGGTGTGATGTTATCCCCTATAGTAATGATGGTGTATATGATATGGAGACACTAATGTGATTGTGGGGGCATAGTGCTGTGTCATTACACCATGGCTGTGTGTGTCAGGTGTGATGTTATCCCCCCTATAGTAATGATGGTGTATATGATATGGAGACACTCATGTGATTGTGGGGGCATAGTGCTGTGTAATTACACCACGGCTGTGTGTGTCAGGTGTGATGTTATCCCTCTATAGTAATGATGGTGTATCTGATATGGAGACACTCATGTGATTGTGGGGGCATAGTGCTGTGTCATTACACCATGGCTGTGTGTGTCAGGTGTGATGTGATCCCCCTATAGTAATGATGGTGTATATGATATGGAGACACTCATGTGATTGTGGGGGCATAGTGCTGTGTCATTACACTATGGCTGTGTGTGTCAAGTGTGATGTTATCCCTCCCTGTAGTAATGATGGTGTATATGACATGGAGACACTCATGTCTCTCCTGTGAGGATGCCGGGACTCTCTGCGGGTGATCACAGCCCTCCACTTGGCAGGTAATGCTGCGGAGTGAAAGCGGTGGGCACAGGATTCAGTAAAGCCTCTGTCACACATCTGTGCCTCTGCTATGTGTACAGCCTGGGCCAACACAAGCCGGGGACACGGACATACGGAGGCTTGTTATTTTCTATGACCCCTTCACATGTCCGTGGTACTGCATGGACCGTGTACATTTTTTACCACGTACCGCTTTTGGGGCAATACGTCCTGCACATGGATGTTCACAGTGTGACATCCCTGTGCACGGACCACAGACAACAGCTAAAAACTTAAAGAATTTCATCCTCTCCTCTCTCCATCGCCGCTGCTCCTCTCACTTCTGGGGCCACTCATTAGGCTCATGAATATTCACTTCACTGAGCCCAACAGTGGACCAGACGTGAGAGGAGCAGCGGCGATGGAGCGAGGTGAGTATGCACTGACAGGTTGTCCGTGTGCTATCCACGAATAGCACACGGACAGCACACGTGTCACATGATCCGTGATACATGATACATGTCCTACTCAAAAACAGCCTTGTCTCATACGTCCATGGTTTGCACGGATGTGTGAAACTGGCCTAAGTCCCATCCACTGTGTATATAATGCAGCGTTATGGACGCAGGACAAACACTGATCGTTGGCACATACCCTAAGGCAGGAGCTCTGTTCTGTGTAGTAACCCCCCCGCTATTGTATCCAGGCAGGCTGCTGTCACACTGGATTTGGATGCTTTCACACTGGCAAATTTCATATCCGTGTCCATTAGTTTTTGAAACGGTTGGCCATGGATCCGTTATGGCTTCCCATGTTATCCTATGGGCACGGATTGGCCTAAAGTGGCTATCGTGTGTCTTCATTTTGTCACGGATCCATTGGTGTCCGCAATTTTCATGTACCCAGAAACGGAAACTGTCCTGTTTCTGTGCTTCCTCGAGAATAGCGGACTCCAATAGACAGACACTAATCTGTATGTGTCCGTATGAAATTAACATGGAGCTCTATGACAGACAGATCCGTACGGATCCATGAAAAAAATGGATTTGTGAATCAGATCCATTTTGCTGTACTGAGCATGCTCAGAAGCAAGGTACAGCTCCTCCCACCCCTATCTCTGGTGACCGATGATGGATCTGTTAAAAAAAAAAGGCCGTGGAAATCCGTTGGCATCCTAACATGGGAGGCCATAACAGATCAGTGGCCATCAGTTTCAAAACTGATGGACACGGCTTTGCAGGTATGCCAGTGTAAAAGCTGCCTTCACACTGCATAATTTTATCACCCGTGTGGTTCCTAGAATTTCAAGGACCACACAGACAGGTGCTCCATAGACATTCATGTTATTTGACACGGCTGCTACGGATCCGTGTCTGTCCATTGGTGTCAGTGATTTTCAAGGGAGCCCAAAATCACAACAGTCTCAGATTCTGGGTGCATGAAAAAAAACTGACACAACAGTGACAAAACTGACCCACATGGATATATGACCAATCCAAGCCCATAGGGATACATGGCAGGCCAAAACTGATCCGTATCTATTCTATTCGTTTTAAAACAGATACACACAGATCACAAATAATAATAATAATAATCTTTATTTATATCGCACCAAAATATTCCACAGCGCTTTACAATACAGTGGTTCATATACAAACGGTCATAGGTAACAATAAAAAAAATACAATACAGTAAGTAATTAAAATAGAGAATCAATGTAAAAATACAATACACTAAGCAGAGAATCAATGTAAAAAGTACAATAATTAAAGCAGAGAAACAATGTAAAACATACAGTACAGTAATTAAATACAATACAATAAGCAGAGAATCAATGTAAAATGTATAATACAGTAATTAAAGCAAAAATAAAGGTGACCCTGCTCAAAAGAGCTTACAATCTACAATGAGATAAGGGTTACACAAAGTGCAGGGGCTTATTACAGTGATGGTCCAGGTATCTTGAGGAAGCGGGGGATAGAAATAAAGGCAGCCAGTCTGTCTAGAGCTTTTGGGTTTGGTGGAGTTTGAAGGTGAGTTTTGTACAGAGAGATAGTGAATGGGCTATATACAGTACAAACGGCTTCTGTTTGGGAACATGAAAGGACGCCTTAAAAAGATATGTTTTTAGGGAGCATCTGAAGGTATACAAGTTGTGGATAGTCCTAATATCTTGGGGAAGAGCATTCCAGAGAATTGGTGCAGCTTGGGACAAGTCTTGAAGCCAGGAGTGGGAGGTTCGGATTAGTGCAGATGTTAGTCGAAGGTCATTTGTAGAACGTAGAGAATGGGAGGGATGATAGACAGAGATGAGGGTGGAGAGGTAGGGAGGTGCTGCACCGTGAAGAGCTTTGTGGGTGAGAATAAGCAATTTGAATTGGATATTGTAGTGTACTTGTGGCGCCCCTGCAGACTGGTGGCCACAGTAAGGTACTGCAGCTGGGACTGGTAAGTGAGGTACTCCACACAAACACCCGACACAACCCCGATCCTTAGTCCTAAGTACTTCATTTCAGGCAAGGGATAGTGGGTGGGAATAAGTGGAGGGTGGAGAGTGAGAAAAAGTCCGGGAAGGGTGTCGAGGAACTGGAACAAAACCCAGGAACATTAAGTTAGGAGAGCTTGAGTAGAGAGCGCAGGTTCGAGTTCCTGGCGAGCTGTGAGGGAGAAGGAACAGAACTCCTAAGCCGATACACCCAACAATCCGAACAGACTGTAGTCCAGAGAAGAAGAACCCGGACCTGGCGGCCTGTGCCACCGTATGGCTCGACCGGGTCCCAGGCAGCCTACCATGGGAAGCAGGAAGAGGTCCACAGTGTGTCCGGATCCGCGGTAACACTGGGGGACCGAGCCAAAGCTAGGATACTGGCCCTGTTGAAGTGGCTGAGAGCTGTATGCCCCAACCACAGATTAACCGGCGGGGTGTAGGGACTCCATGCCTGGAACCTCACCTCCAGTGCAGCGAAGGAAAGGCCGTTAAAGTAGGGTTAGGGGGACAGACTGAGATCCCCTGGGAAAAGACTCGCAACCGCTGGCCCGTAGCTAGCACTCAGACAAGAGAAGGAGGCCCGGAAAGGGACCAGAGAGGGAGTGCAGGTAATGAGCCGTCCCAGCTGCAAGGTTGTGTCTGGAACCTGAAGTGAACTGTTTGTATCCTGTGAAATGTTGAGTAAAGTACCCGGTCAAGCCATCAGCCGTCGGTCAGGCCCGAGGTGCACGGCAGCCCCATTAGCCTTTGGTCAGGCCCGAGGTGCACGGCAGCCCCATTAGCCTTTGGTCAGGCCCGAGGTGCACGGCCCCATCAGCCTTTGGTCAGGCCCGAGGA
>JARQOC010000003.1:639473429-639507788 GCA_033576535.1 Allobates femoralis
TAACGCTCTCATCTTTTTACCACACATTGGCATAAACAGGGTTGCAGCTTTTTAAACGGGCAAACTGCCCACCAACTTAGGGTTCGGAAGAATTACCGCCTTCGGCCTTCCGTTGCGGATTTCTTGCCACCGGATAGCTACCCCTTTTCCGCAGCTGCGACTTAAAAAACAACCTCAAAAACAGGGAGGGAGGGTGGGAAACAAGTCCGGGTCCAAAAGAGAGTGCCGGACGCTATTGGGCAGGGGCTTTATATTGGTGGGTGGACACCTCCAGGAGGGAGCCTCCTCCTCCTACGTCATAGCTGGGAAGAACAGCTGATACTACAGGAAAGGGAGGGGGCCCGGCAGTCAGGGGGCAGCAGCCTAATCTGCGGCTGCAGTGCCCCTCAGACTGCCGAGACCCACCCAACACCCGCCTCCCAGCAAATGACGCGACACCAAATGTTTATCTTTATCAAACATTATTTGTGGAGAGGTAGCGCTCTCATCTTTTTACCACACATTGGCATAAACAGGGTCGCAGCTTTTTAAACGGGGCAAACTGCCCACCAACATAGGGTTCGGGAAGAATTACCGCCTTCTGCCTTCCGTTGCGGGTTTCTTACCACCGGATAGCTACCCCTTTTCCGCCAAGGAGTAGCACTGCACAGCAAGCTACGACCCCCCACCACCAAGCGACTGAAGGGCCTGTGCTACCCCTCCCCGTATACCCGCTAGGAAAATGTCCATCCCGGACTCGTTTAAATGAATACCATCTGGTCTCATGAAACTTGAATTATCACCCTCCAACCTGTGATGTCTCACCACCACCCCATTCTTAAATCTGATGAAGCAGGAAATCCTTTGGTTCAGCGTACACCTGCATCTTTTCATATCCCCACCTTCCCTGGCGCCATGCCAGGCGAGACGTGGCACCACCTCGGACCACACCATTTTCACTTCTGCAAAAAAAAACAGAGAATTTGTCCATGTCTGAACGCATCAGGGTCAGCAGCTCCGCCAATGGCAAGGACGCCAAATCATTGCCGCCGACATGTAACACAAGAACGACTGGTGATGTTACTGCTCTCGAAATCCTGACAACTTCAGGCAGTACTTGTGGCCATGTCAAACCCCTGTATGTATCCTCTCCAATTCACATCCAAGTCCAGAAATCCCAACGAGCGCCCGCCCGGGCGAGAGTCAGGATGCCTGGCAGCCCAATAAATGTACGAATGCCCTATAATCCAAACACTGGGCCGGTTTCCATCTGTAAGGAGACAACAATTAACAACCATCCTGTCAACTGTGAAACGCTTCCAAACACCCACGTTCCTGTGTACACTTCATGCTAGATTTTTTTTTTTTTTTTTTTTTGTAACAAACCATTTCACCGAACTGTTAACCTAAAGAAAATTCTGCAAAATCAACTCAGGCCTGATATACCTGAAGAAACATCTGGATCGCCATCTCCCTATCCGTTGAATGTCGTGTTCAGCCATGGCGTCTGTCACCGCTCCTATCCGAAAAGAGTGGGTACCATAGTCTGATGTCGGGAAACCCAATTTAGTCAATATGCTCCGCAAAACCGACAAAATTGACCCACGAACAACCAGGACCCGTCTTCGTGAATGAAAAATGCGTCGCCGACACCTCTCATGTTTGCGTATGCCGTAACCAGGGCCATGGGGCACACTGGGCCCGGGATCCCGAAAAGAGGGAACCAAGTCCCCTTCCCATCCGGATCGTTTTTTGATTTTCGCAAGTGCAGTCATAAACCATCCCCACAAAACATGATGTCATCACGCCGCAGGCCCTCCCGCCCACGCGGGATTTTGGTAACACATCCCCAATCCGAAGCGCACCAAAAAAGGTGAGTCCAAACGCTGCTGAAAATAAAACCGACTCGTAAGCGGAAGTGCACGCGGCAACTGTCCCCTTTATTGCAATTAAAGAAAAAGAACATAGCAGCAGGGATGATCACTATAATCAATCTTTATTAATATAAAAAACTCAATAGAAAACCACAAAACACCACTGACCACCTCTTAATTTAAAAGCAATTAAAACCAAAAAAGGTGTTACAAAGCTGGTGTGCAAAAGGTATGTACAGGTTACTAAGCAATAGGCAATAATACCGAGTCAGAGTATAGTACAATGTAATTTGCTGGCAGATCTAAACAAATGTCTCAAATACAGTCAATTTGTAATCAAATTACATTACAGTATGGCAAATAGTGCCCTATTAACTGTAATTACACTGCACCCTTGCAGCTATGGTCAGGGCCAAACCCTCCAAGCTTCACCATATAGGAAGACCAGTAAGGTCTTGTACACCCTCTAAAATGTCCTGCATAAGGGCCAAGGATACAGAGTAATCTGCCAGCCAACTCAACCCTCAGGTATATACAATATAATCACTATGATCACATACCCAGCCACCAGCTATCCGAGGACCCGACCCAACGCGTGTCGTCCGCCTAGGACTTCCTCAGGGGAAAGAGAGGTAAGTGCCAATGGTGCCCTGTGCAGTCTGTTATATACCCAGATCATTAGTAATAATTATAATAAATCTATAGCACCTGTAATGCTTATTAGCACTGATGCTGCAAATCAGAGCCATTACCCTGTCCCTGTACTGGGCGCAGCCATCTTGGATCTCTGGGAGTGCTACTGCACATGTGCAGCTATGTCATAGCTCAGCGACGTCTATACAGGTCATCACCCAGCCAATGTAATGAAGCTATCTCCATAGCAACCATACAAACGAGTATTTTAGCCAATAGAAGTAAAAAACTGATCCTAACATAGTAAAAAGGGATCAGAAAGGCATTTAATACTGGTTGCCATGAAAAATGCTCAATTCCTCCTGTCCCCTTTATTAAATCAGATAGAAGCTGAATGTAATAGTCCTCCTGCTATCCATCCGAGGATCCAATCTCCGCCAACCCTTCAATATGCGACCTACTAAAAAACTGGAACTGAAAAGCCAAACCGGAAACCCGATTATGGGCCACCACTCCCGAAATGCCGCTGCTGTGCAGATCATGCAAGTACAACAGAGTATACCTCAACAGTGCTTCGTTGGACAGCCCAACTGGGTTGTCACCCACCATCCTACACCAGTTGCCCCACGCTTTACCGTATGATCTCCACGTGGAAGGCGCAACTGATGACCGCATAAGTTGCATCACGTCTCCAGCAATTCCCACATCGACGCCGGGCAAACCGAACCTGTCGCCCGGGCGGACGGGTGAAGTTCCCGAAATTTCTGAAAGTTAAAATGAGAGAGAGCATAAGCCACCTCATTATGACAACCTGGAATGTGCTTAGCTCTAAACCACACGTTCAACGACAGACATTTTAGGACTATGAACCTAAGGAGTGTAATGACCTGAGGGAATGAAGACGATAAGTGGTTAATCGCGTGAACCACGCTAACGTTGTCCGACCAAAAACGCACTCGCCTGTTGTAAAGCTCCGAGCCCCATAACTCCACTGCCACCGCAATTGGAAATAATTCCAGCAATGTCAAATTTCTCGTACAACCCCTCTCCAGTGTCTCCACCCATGCATCAGGCCAGCCGACTGAGCACCATTGGTTGATGAAAATAACCCCGAAGCAGGCAGAACCTGCCACATCTGAAAAGAGCTGGATATCAGAATTGGAGCATTCCTCCTCCTGAAAACATGTACGCCCGTTGTACGTTGACAGGAAAGTCTTCCAGACTCTCAAATCGGCCCTAAGGGGCCGTGTAATCCTGATCCAATGATGAGGGCGGAACACTCTTCTCGTTGCGATGGACAGTCACCTGGCAAAAATCCGGCACATCGGCATCACTCTACAAGCAAAATTAAGGGATCCTAACAACGACTGCATTTGAACCAGCGTCACCTTCCCAACTGAAAGAAATCCTTCGATCACCTCGCTCAAAACCAGAATCTTCTACTGCGGGAGCCGAAACTCCATGTCCAAGGAATCAATATCCCCAGAAACGATAGCTCCGTAACCGGATCTACGGTTTTATCTACTGACAGGGGCACACCGAAAATTCCCATTAAAAACCTAAATTGATCCAAGATGTCCTGGTGTAGCGCCCCGCACCGAGTGCGTCACAGGAGGGTATTGCAGCCATAAATGCAGCAGCAATATTCTCTGACCCAGCAGTCATCTGGTTAACTTAGAGATCCATACTCTGCATGCCTCACTTAGCATAGAGGACCAATCAAGGTCCTGGTGGGCGGAGTGCAAGGGTAGTGTGTAGTGGAAAGTTTAGTCCAGCTTAGAGAGTTCTAGTCTCGGGTCTGGAGAAGTAACAGCAACTTAGAAGACCTTTGCAGAATCCCAGCTCTGCAACCTAGGAGAGGGGGTTGCACAGTCGGTGCAGCCCCCTGGCCACCTTCTACAGGCCATCTCCTCACCCTTACTATGGTTGAGCACCATTACTCCCGGTGTATTACCAACCGAACTCTGGCATCAACATTATACAGCCGGTTTGCTGGTACCGAAGCTAGCAGCAGTTCAGCTCTGCTATGCGAACCATTAGAGTGGAGGAGCAGCTCTACAAGAGCACCCCACCATCGCCAAATTCAGTCGTCTAACCAGCGGTGTACCCACCAAGGGACCCAAGGCTCCCCAAAGCATCCGGAACGTATACCCCGGATAGGGCATTCAAGCAGCCTCCCTGTACCCGACCTGGTATTCCTGGGCGACAACGGCAACCTACTTTTTTTTTTTAATCAGATAGATTTTTATTGAACAAATAAACAGGCATACAGGAAAATGACCAGTATATACATTTTGTTATTAGATCTCTGCAACCACTTTCCCGCTCCCCTACCTCCCCCCTCCCCCCCCCCCAGACAGCAATCGCCATTAACAAATCATATCAACACTTTTTTTTGTTTTGTTTTTTTAAAAATGTCACAATACAATCCTCCTCCCTCCATTCCTTCTACCCCTTTTACATCCCCGGTTGACACTTGTGTGTTCATCTCTTCTTACGTGCCATATTCTATCCATGGAGACCAAATCTTGGTGTATACATTTTCCCTCCCCCTTCTATGATATATGTTACTTTCTAGCTTGGAAATATAGCTTGCCTGTGTCAAAAATTCTCTTCTGGACGGAGGTTCCTCCCTAATCCAGTATCTGGCTATTAATTTCCTTGCTATAAACAACAGTCTTGCGATGGCTGTTTTTGAGTTGGAGTCCACACAAATCTCGTCCACGTAGCCCAGCAGACACACCACCGGCTCTCTTGGTATAGCACATTTATATGCCCCCTCTATCCTGGTAATGACCAATAACCAATAAGTTGACAGTCTTGGGCATGTCCACATCATGTGATATATCCCGGCCCCCTCTGTTTTACATCTAGGACACTCCGAGGTGGGTCTCAAATTCACCCCAAACAAGAATGCCGGTGACCGGTAAACTCTATATAACAGATATAACTGAGACAGTCTTCCCGGTTCGTTAAGGGACAAATTCGGAACCCACTCCAGAATGGAGGACCATTTGTCCTCATCTATGACTCCCACCTCCGCCTCCCATTTTGTTTTTGCTCGTGTCGGGTATTGAAGCGAATATGTATGTAACAGGTCCCCATACACCGTGGAAATCACCCCTCTCGTAGGTCCGTCTCCACACACATAGTCCATCACTATGTCTTTTTGTATAGAAATCTCCCCAAACTTCCGTTGCGTCTGGAAGGCATGTTGCATCTGTAGGTATTGGTATACCCCCGACTCTCTTAGTCCAAATTCCTCTCTCAATTGAGTAAACGGTTTTAGGCTATTCCCAATTATTATCTGGTACACATATCCAATACCCTTCTCTTGCCACTCATGTAAGCATCCCATCTCTCGTATCTCCTTCAGGTTATGGTTGTTCCACAGTGGAGAATATTTGGTGAACTGTGTTATTCCCCTCGCTTGTTTCAATTTCTCCCATACTTTATGATATAAAAGCAGAGTGGGATTTAATTTCCCCGCTAAATTCATGGTACTGTCCTCCAAGCATTGCACCAGCGGGCATTTCTCCATTATCTTTTCCAGTATCCTTTGGACTACTGGACCCTCTGCTCACTGCGCCCATCCCCTCACATGTTGTCCCTGAGCTGCCAAGAAATAAAGGTATGGATTCGGCAGTGCCAGACCCCCCTCATCTTTAGGTTTTTGCATGATCTCCAGCCTCAAACGTGCCTGTTTTTTTCCCCCAAATTAGGCTCCTAAAAATGGAGTTAATCTGCTTGAATCTCTTCTGTGGGACCCAGATGGGAGCATTGTGCAATATATATAACAGTTTAGGCATCAAAATCATTTTAATTAGATTTATCCGGCCTACCACTGATAGGCATAGTTTACTCCATGCCCCCACCTTTGCCCTGAGAAGGTCCAATACAGGGGATAGATTAATAGTAAGGTAATCCGTAATTGGGGCTGAGACCCATACTCCCAAATATTTAAATTTGTCCACAATACGTAGTCCCCCCACTTCCATATCACTAGTCAACCTGCCATCTAAAGCAAACAGTGTAGACTTGGTCCAGTTAATACGCAAGCCAGACACATCTCCAAATCTCTCAAATAGTCTCATGGCGCTACCTAGGGATTCCCCCGGTTCCTCTAAAAACAGCAGTATGTCATCTGCGTACAGAGCCACTTTCTCCTCCAGGTTCCCGTATCTGAACCCCACCACCTCCTGAGCGTCTCTTATCGCAGCCACCAGTGGTTCCACCACTAAGGCAAACAGGAGAGGGGACAGTGGACATCCCTGTCTCGTGCCCCTACATAGGTCTATACGTTGTGACAGTACCCCATTTACTCGGACTCTGGCCACTGGTTGAGAATACAGCAATCGCACCCACGAGAGAAATTGTGGGCCAATGCCCATCTTTTCCATGACCGCCCACAAGTACCCCCACTCCACACTATCAAATGCCTTGCGGGCGTCCAAGGATGCTATCACCCTCCGGCCGGCATTGTCAACCGGTAGCTGCATATTTAAATATAGTCTCCTTATATTAATTGCCGTCGACCTACTCGGCATAAAGCCTGATTGGTCCGGATGAATCAATTTATTGATAACCCCAGACAGCCGGTTAGACAACACCTTTGCCAGGAGTTTGACATCTGACGTCAAAGGTGAGATTGGTCTATAGGAGTCTGGGTGTTTCAGGTCCTTATCCTCCTTTGGTAACACTATGATAATCGCCTCTCTCATGGATGCGGGCAGCACTCCCCCCTCTCTTGATCTTTCCAATACTTCTCTAAGTTTGGGCAACAGCACCTCCTCCATATTTTTGTATATTTCAATCGGACGTCCGTCCCCCCCTGGAGCCCTATCGTTAGACATAGAAGCCATCGCTACACTCAGCTCCTCATCTGTCAGTGGTCCCTCCAACCCTTCTCTTTCCATTTCCGACAATCTAGGTAGTTTAACCCCTTGCAAATATGATACCACACTCTCGCCAGTGGCGTCCGAGCCAGAGGAGTATAGACCCCTATAGAAGTCTGTGAAGACCGATCCTATCTCCGCACTATCCACAGTCATGTCGCCATCCATCTTCTGAATGGAGTATATGAATGGGGTCCTCCTCTGGGCCGCCGCCACCACCGACAGCATGTGTCCCACCCTTTCCCCTTCCTCATAAAAGGTGGACTTCTGAAATTCCCTTCTCTTCTGTGTCTTTTCCAATAGATATTGATTTATCCTCTCTTGTGCCTCCTTCAGCCTGTCTCCAGCCTCCGGTGTACCAACCCTAATCATCTCTGCCTCCGCCTCACTCAAAGTCTCTACCACTGTCCTTTCTTTCCGTCTTAATTCTGTTTTACAACGACTAATTTCTCTAATGAGAAGTCCCCTTAGGTATGCCTTTCCAGTGTCCCAAACTATCTGTGGCTCCGCACTCCCCTCGTTTAGATCAAAGTATTCAGCAACCTCTGTGGTCAATTTGTTCATATCCAACGAATGCAGCCATGCTGGATGAAGTCTCCAACCCCCCTGCCTCCGCATCCTAGACTCCTCTCGCTGGATACACACACAAATGGGTTTATGGTCTGATATTATCCTTGACAAGTATTCCACCTTTGCTACTATCGCCTCCATTTGTTCATTTCCCAGTGCCATATCTATGCGGGATAAAGTATTGTGAGTTGACGAATAACATGAAAAACACCGTGTTTCTTCGTTTCTCACTCTCCACAGGTCTCTCAGTCCCAGCTCCCTAACGTATGTACCGAATGGTGTTATGTGGCTCTGTGTCCTATCTGGATTAGACTTGTGTTTGTCCCAAAAATCATCTTGGACATTATTAAAGTCTCCTATTAAAAGGAGCGGAATATTCCCATGTCGTCCCACCCATTCCATCACTTCCCTGATTTTTTTACTTGAGTATGGCGGAGGTATATACATGGCCACAATAGCTGTAAGTACCCCCCACAGTCTACACACCAAAATGACATATTGTCCCTCCGTGTCTGTGTGGTTGTCCACATGTTCAAACTTCGTAGTCATAGGGATCAGTACAGACACTCCTCTGGAGTATGTGGAGTATGTGGCATGATACGCGTCTGCAATCCATCGCTTTTGTAAGACCACCTGTGTATCTTTAACCAGATGTGTCTCCATTAAACAAATCACTGCCGGTTTCTGATCTTTTATATGTTGTAAAATGGTAGTCCGTCTGGTCACGTCAGAGAGGCCTCTTACATTCCAACTTAATATTCTAATATATTCACCCATAGTCACTGGTATGATCATTTATGTACAATATGTCCCAGGCCATATGCTGTCTGTCCCTCCCCCCTTTCCCTAGAATATTCTGCCCCCCCTCCCCCCTTTCCCTTCCCCCCTGACTCCTCCCCTCCCTTCCCCTAATATCTCGTCTCTCACCGAGAGTGGGTCTCCAATACCTAGCGCCCAATCTGCTCGGTACCTCGATACTTATGATTGCAATCCTCCTTCCTCCTCCCGCCTTAAAGAAAATCGTTATGCAACTTGCCATACATGTGATACATACACCAGAAATTTACAGTAGGATATAAACCGCATATCCCAACACCATCCGGACACCCTCCCAAGCTTATAGTGCTTCAGAAGCTGTCCGGATACTCCCCCAGCCCCCCCCACCCCCCTCCTTGGATACAACAAAAATGAACAACCCGTAGTAGGGCAAACAAATCCCCCTTTACTCTAAGGACTATAAAATATAAACTCTTGGGTATAAGACCCATTTGGTCCTTTTCACCGGCATAGTTCAACCAATTTCCATGGTACACCTTGGAACACCGCTGCTTAATTTTAGTCCCGTCCACTGCCACAGCTCAGCCGTCTGTTGCTTTAAGCTTTTTAGCATTGACATCCAGCCATTGGGTAGCCTCTTCTGGTGTCGTAAAAAACTGAACTTTGTCCAGAGCAATCACTCTCAGCCGTGCCGGGAAGAACATTGAGTACTGTATCCCCATGTCACGCATACGTCTCTTAACTCCTTTGAATTGCATCCTTTGTTTCTGTACCGTTGGGGAATAGTCTGGGTACATTGCAATTTGCTGCCCATTAATTGTCAGATCCTCTGCATCTCTTGCTTTCCTCAGGATAATGTCCCGGTCTCGGTAGTTTAGAATCCTGGCTAGCACAGTGCGGGGTTCCCCCCTGGTGGTCTTTGCTGTGTGGGCACCCTGTGGGCTCTCTCAACTGCAAATACTTTAGTCAGGAAATGTTCCCCAATCTTTCCTTTTAGCCAGGCTTCTATAAAACCAGTGGGGTCTCTCCCCTCTGCTCTTTCCGGTATGCCCACTATACGGATATTGTTCCTTCGTGACCTGTTCTCCAGGTCATCATTCTTTGCAATCACCTCTGCTAGCTGCTGGCTGTGCCTTTTCTCAGCTTTTTGCATGACTGTAAGGCTATGTGCACACTTGTCGGGTGCACAGCGGGTCGGCGGCTGGGCGGACCCGACAGGAAGCTCTGCAGCCGTCCACCGGCTTCCTGTCGGGTATGTGCGGCGGCTGTGCCTCGGGTTTGCGGCGGGTGCACAGCGGGTTAGCGCCGGCGGTTCTGCAGCGGCTGGAAGCAGCACATGATTCTGCTTGCAGCCGCTGCAGAACCGGCCGGATTATAGAACATGCGCATTCTTTGCTAACCCGCTGGGAATCCAGCGGGTTAGCAACGGATGAGCATGTGGAAACCGCCGGTGTGTGCACACCGGGTGTCGGTTTCCATAGGTTTATATGTTAACCCAAAAGCCGCTTTTGGATTAACATAAATTTGCATAAACCTCATGGAAACCGACCGGCGGTTTCCGCGGCTAAACCTGCACTAACCCGGCCAGTGTGCACATAGCCTTATAGTGTCCTCTGCTGTTCCCACTCTCTCCTCCACTGCAGCCATGCGTTTATCTGCTTTTTTAAGGGTTATATTTATGTTAGTGATCTCCCCCTGCAATCTGTGGACCTGTTCAGCCACAGTGGTCAGTGTCTTTTTGCAGGATGACACCAAGCGGAATACATCCCTCAGTGTGGGTTCTCCCTCCATCTCAGGCTCTCCTGGGCCCCCTGCAGCTTCCTCCATAACTGGGTCTGCCTTGTCTGTGTTGCCAGCATCTCCCTCTGATTGGGAATCCTCGTCTTCCACTATCGGGCCACTCGCACCCTCTCCTCCAGCACCCACCTTAGCTCCTTCAGATTTCCTGGAGAATCGCTCCAGTTTTGCTGCAGCCGCCATCCTGTGTCTGCAGGCGGTGTTCTCCTTCTCTGCGGCCTCCCGCGCTATGGCGCCATCTTGGGAGCCTCCTCCTCCAGCAGTGCCCACATCTTGCTGCCTCCGTCTCGTCATTGCGGCCGTGTGCGGGCTCTAAAGTGTCGGCAGTCGGTTCCTGACACTCTCCCCCGTCACCCTCGGCAGTGTGGGGCTTCAGACGGCGGGATATGCGGCGGTGCAGTGTTTCGGTCGGCGGGAGATCTCCACACCGCGTCCGCTCACATTACCCGCTAGGCCACGCCCCCCAACGGCAACCTACTTAGTTAGAATGGAGGAACACCGCGGATCTCTGAGGGACATCTATCACTGCTGAGTCCACCCGGTCCACTACCCGTTAACTGTATGCCATGTACTGCTTGCTGGTTACAGTAAAGAACCCGTTACAGAGACTTACATTGTTCGTGCTTCCTTATGACTACGTCCGTCTGCACACAAGGTAACCGCAGCTGCCGCACAACATCTTAAGCAGCTCCAGCCTCCAGGGATCACCGCTTAGCCTGTGGGGAGCGTTCCATCTTGCTGCTATCCATCCCCCGGAGGCCCCGCAGCGTCGGTAAGGATTACGAAACAATTAACCCCTTAATCTGTTCCACTAAGACGTCTTCAATTTTTTGATCTGCACTCAACCGGGCCCCACTACCGGCAGGCGCGGTCCACCCGTGACAAGGAGGAAGAAGCTACTGCCTGTCTAAACCGGAGTCCCCGGCCACGGTGAGTCACTGGCATGCGGGGGAACCGGCGGGTCCCACGAACAAAAAGTCATCGAGGTAGTGGGTAACAAATTTGGTATGGGCCTTTACCCGGATTGCCCACTCCAAGAAGGTGCTAAATGTTTCAAAATACTGACAGGAGATTGAACAGCCCATGGGCAAACAGATGTCATAAAAATACTGGCCTTAGAATGATGTGCCCAAAAAGTGGTAGGAATCGGGACGGACAGGCAATAGCCGGAAGGCTGATTCGATTTTGCCATGAGGGCGCGCGTCCGACCTCCCTGACTAGATCAACCACCCTGTCAAAAGAAACATAATGCACTGCTGAATCGGTACTCGGGATTCTGTCGTTCACGGAACCTCCCTTTGGGTAGGATAAATGGTGAATGAGGCGAAACCGCCCCTGTTCTTTTTGGGAACGATTCCCAGCAGGGACACCCTCAAGTTACGAAAAGGAGGGGAGTCAAACGGTCCACGAAAGCATCCCAATAGGTCTTCTTTAGACAATTTTTCACGTGGAACGTCGGGAAGCAACACTGCCGACCGCAAGTTAGGGGCATAGGACGGAAAATTTGAATAAACGAAGGGGATAAAAAAACCAAAGGAAAATCCAAAACAAATCTGTGCCGTGGCGGCCTTATTGGGGTACCGGTCTAACCACGGCCCCAACTTTTTCACGTTCACCGGTGTCATGGACATCACCCTGTGCATTGCTTCTAGGTCCCCCGGTTTTTTGAGGGGGGCGGGTGCACTTAGCCGCCGCATGGGTTTCTCCGCAAGAGGAACACTCATGCTTGTACTTACACAAGCCATAAAATTTGCAATGCCCTTCATTGAAGAGCCAACAGGTGCCCGGTCTGCGAACGACCCCTGTACTTGTGCTGGCACCATGACCAGCAGCCGCTGCTGGAAAGGAGGATGGAGCAGTTTTTTGACCATCATCAGGTGAAGCCACGAATCTGTGGCCTTAACGCCCCAGCCGAGGTGTGGGTGTAGTGCTAGTCTACGACGAAAATCCTCGTAGTACCTCCACCACGCTGATCCACCGTGCGCCTTGTAAGAGTTATAAATGCTATCCATGTATATGAATAGTTCCGAACATCTTTCAGAGTGTCTTTGCCCCATTACACATCCCAAGACTGCGAAAGACTGCAACCAATTGTTAATTGTCTTCGCGACCTTGGGCTTGCGGTCGTAAACCCTGTCGCAGACCCGGCGCCCTTTATCTATCGAGTGCCGGTCTGTCGACACTAGCGAACAAATGTCGACAAAATCATTTGCCCAAATGGCTTCTCTAACTGTTAAATCCAAATGTGAACCCAGTGGGGGGACGCCACAAAATAAACCATCCTTATATATGTCAGGCCGCGGAGGGGGAGGTGGTTTTGGAACGTCCAC
Organism: Allobates femoralis; assembly: GCA_033576535.1. Classification (NCBI taxonomy): domain Eukaryota; kingdom Metazoa; phylum Chordata; class Amphibia; order Anura; family Aromobatidae; genus Allobates; species Allobates femoralis. The sequence continues at coordinate 639,486,285 of JARQOC010000003.1, forward strand.
TAGCTGCATCAATTTGGGATTTACGAATACCTTATTCCCTGTAGACACCGATCCCGCCCCCCAGGCTCCCACATATGGGTACTCACCAATCGTTGAGACAGGTATCTGCTGTGCTGTTCCAGAGGGGGATCCGAACGCTGAGCTGAGTGGCGCACTGCTGCGCGTCCTGTTGTTCGTCCTTGTGACCTAACCGACGAGTCATCCAATAAAGAAGGAGACTGCCAGTGTGAGGCTCATGAACTTCTGCTGTGGCAGCCGGATCTCGACCTGTGGGAACGGCGACAACTGCTCATACGTCTGCGACGGAGTGAAGTACGCCACCTGTAACCGTCCTCCGAAGAGGACGAGCTGGGTCCAGTGCGGATGCCCGCACCTCTTGCCAATCCTGGGGCCAGGGTTCCTGCACCTGGTAGGGGTAACCCAAGCTCCGCGCCACCCGTCCCTAAAGGTGCCGAATGTACTGGGAACTGAGGTGTGGAAGTAGTTAGTGGGGACGCAATGAGCCCCGCGGGGTTAGCCTGCTGGTTCATTGCCTGGAATATGGCAGGGTACGACGGGAATATCGGTGAGAAACTACCTGACCCCAGGTGAAATAAGGCTGCCGACATTGTAGGCTGTCCCACAGCTGGGGGGCAGCCCATAGTTGGCCATACTGGCTGCTGTCCCGCGGCCAATTGAACCTCCCCACCTGCTGCAGCGTCCATTCCCCTGTTCATGTCTGGGGTGACTGAGGGGTTAATGTTGGTGATAGGCTGTCTGTGACATCAGGGGTTCATCTATCCCCCCACCTGATGCACTGGAGGAACTCTGAGTGCCTCCCATATTAACCCTACCTTGTGGACCCAAGAAGGGGGTATTATCACTGGGACCCCCAGCAGGGATAATCAGGGGAGTAATCTGTACAGCAGGAGGCACAGCGATATGCGCAGCAGGGGGCACGGTGGAATATGCAGCGGGGGCCACAGCAGTAAGTGCCGCAGGAGCTTGCACGTGTACTCCGGTGGCCAAAGAAGCATGGAGACGGGTGGGTGGAGCTTGTGCAGCGGCGCGAGAAGACAACTTCCGCGCGCTCCTTTTTAAATTAGGTGGCGGGCTCAAGCGAGCCGGTGGGCAGGTAGCTCTTTTAGGTCGCCTCCCGTCGGCTTCCACTGCTTGAACCTCAGCAAGGGGGGAGCCGGCGCCGGCTAATAGCGCCGCGATCCAAGCGCTAACCTCCCTGCTGATGCGCTCTCTTACCGCCTCCTGGAGCAGGTCCATCATACCGGCTGCCCAACAGGTCCGGGTCCAAAAGAGAGTGTCGGATGCTATCGGGCAGGGGCTTTATATTGGTGGGTGGACCCCTCCAGGAGGGGGCCTCCTCCTCCTACGTCGTAGCTGGGAGGAACAGCTGATACTACAGAAAAAGTAGGGGGCCCGGGAGTCAGGGGGCAGCAGCCTAATCTGCGGCTGCAGTGCCCCTCAGTGGAGCTGTTGTGCTAGATAGACTGATCTGTCAGTGTCATCACTTGGTTATGTCTCAGCGTTCATGCTGTGCCTCTGATAACTTAGACAGCACAAACAGTAGTATTGGCTGTTATGGCGTAGAACCTTATCACGCCTCCACGTGGTTCATCACCCCTAATAGATTTGGGGGACACATCAGGAGACTACTGAACACTATAACATGTCCCTCTCATCTCAGAGGACAGTACATGTACTCTGAAGGCATGTTTCAGCAATATCCCTTGTCAGCAATGTATGCCGCGCTTCTGTAAGGGGTGCTGGGGGCGCAGTAGTCATTGCCAGGTGTATTCCTCAGTAACACACCCTGGCACTCCTACACACCCTGGCACTCCTACATAGTTTTATAGTTTTTAAGGTTGAAGGAAGACTTTAAGTCCATCTAGTTCAACCCATAGCCTAACATGTTGATCCAGAGGAAGTAAAAAAAAAACCCATGTGGCAACACTAAGCTCCACATTGGGGGAAAAAATTCCTTCCTGACTCCAGATACGGCAATCAGACTAGTTCCCTGGATCAACGCCCTATCAAAGAATCTAGTATATATAAGTGGTAATATTATAGTTTTCAAGAAACGCATCTAGGCCCTTCCTAAATGTTAGTAGTGAGCCCTGGGCCAATCACAGCCCAGGAGCCCTGGGCCAATCACAGCGCAGGAGCCCTGGGCCAATCACAGCCCAGGAACAATCAGAGGCTACTGACGTCAGCTGGCCCATGATTCCTGCGCTGTGATTGGCGCAGGGCTCATGGGCAGAGACTGGCACAGAGCTCCCCGAAGCTGTGATTCACGGCTGCGTTCCTGGGCTGTGAGCACTGCAGCGGCAGAAGAGCGGTACAGAGTGGCGGGCACCGGACAGCAGAAACAGCGGGGACAGCGGGGAGCGTGCATGCCCCGGTCTTGTGATCGGTGGCATGCTGAGGAGGTACACCTTATAATCGGGGGGTGCCTTATATTAGGAGGTACTTGTCATCAACTTGTTAACAAGTATTTACAGGATACATTACAGGTCAGGGTAATCCTTCACTTCCTCCTAGACTGCTGCACTCACTGAACACTACAGTAGACAGATCCTTCAGTCCTAGGGCCATGATACCCTCCGGTATATTCTTTCTATCCCTGATGCACTGAACACTACAGTAGACAGATCCTTCAGTCCTAGGGCCATGATACCCTCCGGTATATTCTTTCTATCCCTGATGCACTGAACTCTACAGTAGACAGATCCTTCAGTCCTAGGGCCATGATACCCTCCGGTATATTCTTTCTATCCCTGATACACTGAAGACTACAGTAGACAGATCCTTCAGTCCTAGGGCCATGATACCCTCCGGTATATTCTTTCTATCCCTGATACACTAAACACTACAGTAGCCAGATCCTTCAGTCCTAGGGCCATGATACCCTCCGGTATATTCTTTCTGTCCCTGATATCCCTTAGGTGAGGACCGGGAAGGTAGGGAAGGGGGTTTGCTATCAGTCTTTTTCTGGTTGGGATGCTGCTATCATGGTGCTATCACCGGTCACTCACTGTGTCACCCGCCGTGTCTGCTGCTGTATCACAGCGCCGGCCGCAAGGCGCCGCGTCTGCTGTACTTTCACAGCGCCGCCGGCCATCCCATTTCTGTGGGGGGCGGCCCTAGATGAGGACTATACCACCAGCCCAGGGGGCACTTGCCCCCCTGCCACCTGGGCCAGTCCGCCCCTGAGTATATTCTTTCTATTCCTGATGCACTGAACTCTACAGTAGCCAGATCCTTCAGTCCTAGGGCCATGATACCCTCCAGTATATTCTTTCTACTCCTTATGCACTGAACACTACAGTAGACAGATCCTTCAGTCCTAGGACCATGATACCCTCCGGTATATTCTTTCTAACCCTTATACACTGAACACTACAGTAGACAGATCCTTCAGTCCTAGGGCCATGATACCCTCCGGTATATTCTTTCTATCCCTGATACACTAAACACTACAGTAGACAGATCCTTCAGTCCTAGGGCCATGATACCCTCCAGTATATTCTTTCTATTCCTGATACATTGAACACTACAGTAGCCAGATCCTTCAGTCCTAGGGCCATGATACCCTCCGGTATATTCTTTCTATTTCTGATACACTGAAACACTACAGTAGACAGATCCTTCAGTCCTAGGGCCATGATACCCTCCGGTATATTCTTTCTATTCCTGATACACTGAACACTACAGTAGACAGATCCTTCAGTCCTAGGGCTATGATACCCTCCAGTATATTCTTTCTATTTCTGATACACTGAAACACTACAGTAGCCAGATCCTTCAGTCCTAGGGCCATGATACCCTCCAGTATATTCTTTCTATTCCTGATACACTGAACACTACAGTAGACAGATCCTTCAGTCCTAGGGCCATGATACCCTCCAGTATATTCTTTCTATTTCTGATACACTGAAACACTACAGTAGACAGATCCTTCATTCCTAGGGCCATGATACTCTCCAGTATATTCTGTCTATTTCTAATACACTGAAACACTACAGTAGACAGATCCTTCAGTCCTAGGACCATGATACCCTCCAGTATATCCTTTCTATTCCTGATGCACTGAACACTACAGTAGACAGATCCTTCAGTCCTAGGGCCATGATACCCTCCAGTATATTCTTTCTATCCCTGATACACTGAACACTACAGTAGACAGATCCTTCAGTCCTAGGACCATGATACCCTCCAGTATATCCTTTGTATTCCTGATGCACTGAACACTACAGTAGACAGATCCTTCAGTCCTAGGGCCATGATACCCTCCAGTATATTCTTTCTATCCCTGATACACTGAACACTACAGTAGTCAGATCCTTCAGTCCTAGGGCCATGATACCCTCCAGTATATCCTTTCTATTCCTGATGCACTGAACACTACAGTAGACAGATCCTTCAGTCCTAGGGCCATGATACTCTACAGTATATTCAGGGGCTGGCTGGCGACACTAACTCCGGGTGGCAGTTTTGTTCTGCCAGCCCTTAGGTGAGGATCGGGAAGGTAGGGGGGGGGTTTGCTATCAGTCTTTTTCTGGTTGGGATGCTGCTATCATGGTGCTATCACCGGTCACTCACTGTGTCACCCGCCGTGTCTGCTGCTGTATCACAGCGCCGGCCGCAAGGCGCCGCGTCTGCTGTACTTTCACAGCGCCGCCGGCCGTCCCATTTCTGTGGGGGGCGGCCCTAGATGAGGACTATACCACCAGCCCAGGGGCACTTGCCCCCCTGCCACCTGGGCCAGTCCGCCCCTGAGTATATTCTTTCTATTCCTGATGCACTGAACTCTACAGTAGCCAGATCCTTCAGTCCTAGGGCCATGATACCCTCCAGTATATTCTTTCTACTCCTTATGCACTGAACACTACAGTAGACAGATCCTTCAGTCCTAGGACCATGATACCCTCCGGTATATTCTTTCTAACCCTTATACACTGAACACTACAGTAGTCAGATCCTTCATTCCTAGGGCCATGATACCCTCCAGTATATTCTTTCTATCCCTGATACACTGAACACTACAGTAGACAGATCCTTCATTCCTAGGGCCATGATACTGTGGCGCCCCGCCATGCAGGCGTCACAGAGGGGTACTGCACCCGCCGCAAACGATGGTGGGTGGGACCCATTCACCAACACCCCACACTAGATCACACGGTGGGAGGTTACCCGGGAGGGGATAAAAACCACCTCTAGGGGGAACAAGAAGGTCAGTAGTCTGGGGGCTTAGAGTGAGTCTTTGCTTTTGCCTCCAAGTGAGAGGAGCTAGAGTCCCTCGACTGAGGGACAAGAGGAAGAAGGAAGTTTCCCAGGCGCAGAAAGTCACCGGGTACAGGGGCCCGCAACTGTGGGATCCTCTAAGGACCACAGAAAATCCGGAGACCTGGGGAGTATATACTGCTCTCAGGCTCTTAAGCGACCAGAATAGTGTACCAGGCACCGCTTGATGGTTCGGCGGTCAGCCAGCAGAGGGTAATCCAACAAGAGCAAAAGGAGAGAGAGGAAACAGGAGGTCAGGTTAGCTTCATGAAACCCGACTTCACCACCACTGGGAAGCAGGAAAGGAACAAATGGGAAGAGAGAGAACGAATGCACACACCAAGGTTCCATCATACCACCTGGGATCCGCTTGCAGCCACCCGTCAGCTACCTGTTATACCATTTGAATGCTGAACTGAGAACTGTAACTTATGCTGCTAAAGTTTCCAGTAAAGTACCCGGAGTGAAGTGAATTCGACTCTGCTGCATCTTCTTTTTCATGAACTTGTTCTTTCACAGAATTACTGCCCCAGAGGTTCAGTCCTCTGCCTGCGAGGACTTCACCATCTTAGCTGTGATCCTATCTACCTCCGGCGGACTGTGGCGGCGCTGGTGCGATTCACCAGAAACTGCAGGTGGCGTCACGACAACACAAACTGTATTTAATTCCCTGTACATAATCCCCCCATCTTTTTAAAAAGAATAGTCCCCCAGGACACGGGATCATTCGCGGCCTCCACTCCCCGTGACACAGTTAATCCTTCGCCGCCTGATACCCAAGTAAGCCGGAGCCTGGGGCTCGACAATACCCCCCGGTATATTCTTTCTATCCCTGATACACTGAACACTACAGTAGCCAGATCCTTCATTCCTAGGACCATGATACCCTCCAGTATATTCTTTCTATCCCTGATGCACTGAACACTACAGTAGCCAGATCCTTCAGTCCTAGGGCCATAATACCCTCCAGTATATTCTTTCTATCCCTGATACACTGAACACTACAGTAGACCGATCCTTCATTCCTAGGGCCATGATACCCTCCAGTATATTCTTCCTGATACATTGAACACTACAGTAGCCAGATCCTTCATTCCTAGGGCTATGATACCCACTGGTATATTCTTTCTATTCCTGATACACTGAACAGTACAGTAGCCAGATCCTTCAGTCCTAGGGCCATAATACCCTCCAGTATATTCTTTCTATCCCTGATACACTGAACACTACAGTAGACTGATCCTTCATTCCTAGGGCCATGATACCCTCCAGTATATTCTTCCTGATACATTGAACACTACAGTAGCCAGAGCCTTCATTACTAGGGCTATGATACCCACTGGTATATTCTTTCTATTCCTGATACACTGAACAGTACAGTAGCCAGATCCTTCAGTCCTAGGGCCATGATACTCTCCAGTATATTCTTTCTATCCCTGATACACTATCCTAACTGCCATTTTCCACATTGTACATGCATCTATCTTGCTCCCAGCAGGGGCCAGCGTCCTCAGCTCTTGGTTCTTAAATCTCCAGAGTCTCTTCTATCTCATACCTGCATCCCCTTGTCTGTACTCCTCTGTCCGGCGTGCGTTCAGGTACCTGCCATTGGCCATCCTACTTGAGCCTCGTGCTTCCAGACGTCTGAGGGGACACCACTCGTTGAGAACTGGTCCAACTCTGTCTTCCGCAGGATGTAGTGTCCTCACTAGCGCTACTCAGCCATCACTCCCTGCTCTCTCAGGACTCCACCACGTCTGTCACAAGTTGCCCATAGAATGCAGAACTCTGGTCTATCTGTGACCTAGGCAGGGGCCCTAACTGACATTTCCACAGCAACCATCTATCTATGCACTAGTTAGCTCCTCCCCTATTGGCTAATTGCAGCTGTCACCTGTTACCGGGCAGATTTCATCTTTCAGCTGCCTAACTATATCACTTATACTACCTGATTAAACATCCTACATTATATGTTACATAACATTATACATTATACCAATACAGATACATTACATTATCAATACTGCTCACCTCTACATACTAACATTCTCAACTCTGCTACATCTTATACATTACAATACCTTACACTATACAGAAACACTTTACATGCAACATTATATAACAATGTCTTTGAGGACAGGTGCATGACCACCCCCTTACACTTAGACCCCGGCCTTAAATACATTTAGCACTGCCTCCTCTGGTGATGCAATCGTCAGGGCAACCAATGAGTCGGCCCAGCAATTTGGCCCAATCAGATCACTCCACCTCACATAACATCCGATATCCGTCACCAATCACAAAGTCTTATCTGTTGCTATGGTTACAGAGAGAAGCTTCCTGCCAGAAAGCAGGTAAGTATGGTTACATTAGAACAAGCAATCCAGAACCAAACTGTGCACCAAATCAATAGAAATACACAGTTAATGTCTGTATCCATCTTTTTATTTCCATTACCATAAACATTTTGAGATATTTCTATTAGTTTAGGTATAAGACGGAAATACCATTTGACATCAATAATGCTAATAGAGACTTAGCTATGGGTATTCTAGCAGTATAACAAAGACAATAAAGTTAGCACAGAGAGGAGTAGCCCATAGGAGGATATCATCAATAGGGTCTTAGGCTGCCTTCACACTTGCAGATGCCTCCGCAGCGTTCTGCGGAGGCATCTACAAGCCTCTGCATGCAGACCGCAGCCCCTATCTTTATAATGGAGCGCACGGTGTCTGGAGATGCTTGCAGACCGTCGTGCGCACCCATTCACTCCTATATGTGATCTGTGCGCAGGCGGATGCCTGCGCACAAATCACACTCTCTCGCCCGCACCAGGGACGCAACATGTCGCGTCCCTGGTGCGGACAAGAGTGTGTGATCTGTACGCAGGCATCCGCCTGCGCACAGATTACATATAGGAGTGAATGGGTGCGCACGCAGGGGCGGAACTACACTGGTGCAGCTGGTGCAGCTGCACCAGGGCCCCGACCGGCTGGGGGCCCCTTCAAGCCTGGAGGGGGTCCCTAGCCGACCCCCGCAAGCCGCCGCCAGAGGAGAGGAGGGTCAGGCAAGGGAAGCAGAGAGCTTCCTGCTTCCCCTGCCTGATCCCGCCCCTCCTCTGCTCCTCCGGCTCCTAGAACACTTCCGCGCGGCTCCCAGGTAGGAGAGCATCGCGCCTGCGGCTCCCTGCGGCTCAGTGCGGCTCCCAGCGGCACCCTCCCCCCCCTTTCCGGGCCGCGCCGACGGCCAGCGGAACCCCTCCCCCTCGGGCCCGCGCCGACGGCCAGTAGCCCCCCCCCCCCGGTCCTCTCCTGCACCAGGGCCCCCGGGGGTGACGGTCCGCCCCTGTGCACACGGTCATGCGCTGTCAAGCGCAGCACCGTGCGCTCCCATTATAAAGATAGGAGCTGGCGGCCACTGCGCACACATTGCGGACCCCTCAGCAGAATGCTGCAGAGGGGAACGCTAATGTGAAGCCAGCCTAATTGAGGAAGAATTCAATACATCCTAAAGTGATGAACAGTAGGGTATAATACAGTATAATCATGCCATATTGAGGGGGAATGAGATGTATCATTACAGAAGTTTATACATCTTGTGTAGGATTTATATCATAGAGGAGATAGAAGGAGAGCTATTATATAAATGGAATGAAGGAAATACATTAATTTACACCAAAATGGGTGACAGTCTTCAATCTACTGTATATATCCATTGGGTTTCCTCTTGTCAGTGTCACCCTTCCCAGGGATCCCCTCAATACACTGGAATTGGATTGATTTTAGGTCACCTCCATGTTCCTGCCATTTATACAGTTAGGGCCAGAAATATTTGGACAGTGACACAATTTTCACGAGTTGGGCTCTGCATGCCACCACATTGGATTTGAAATGAAACCTCTACAACAGAATTCAAGTGCAGATTGTAACGTTTAATTTGAAGGGTTGAACAAAAATATCTGATAGAAAATGTAGGAATTGTACACATTTCTTTACAAACACTCCACATTTTAGGAGGTCAAAAGTAATTGGACAAATAAACATAACCCAAACTAAATATTTTTTTTTTCAATATTTTGTTGCGAATCCTTTGGAGGCAATCACTGCCTTAAGTCTGGAACCCATGGACATCACCAAACGCTGGGTTTCCTCCTTCTTAATGCTTTGCCAGGCCTTTACAGCCGCAGCCTTCAGGTCTTGCTTGTTTGTGGGTCTTTCCGTCTTAAGTCTGGATTTGAGCAAGTGAAATGCATGCTCAATTGGGTTAAGATCTGGTGATTGACTTGGCCATTGCAGAATGTTCCACTTTTTTGCACTCATGAACTCTTGGGTAGCTTTGGCTGTATGCTTGGGGTCATTGTCCATCTGTACTATGAAGTGCCGTCCAATCAACTTTGCAGCATTTGGCTGAATCTGGGCTGAAAGTATATCCCGGTACACTTCAGAATTCATCCAGCTACTCTTGTCTGCTGTTATGTCATCAATAAACACAAGTGACCAAGTGCCATTGAAAGCCATGCATGCCCATGCCATCACGTTGCCTCCACCATGTTTTACAGAGGGTGTGGTGTGCCTTAGATCATGTGCGCCGTTCCCTTTCTTCTCCAAACTTTTTTCTTCCCATCATTCTGGTACAGGTTGATCTTTGTCTCATCTGTCCATAGAATACTTTTCCAGAACTGAGCTGGCTTCTTGAGGTGTTTTTCAGCAAATTTAACTCTGGCCTGTCTATTTTTGAAATTGATGAATGGTTTGCATCTAGATGTGAACCCTTTGTATTTACTGTCATGGAGTCTTCTCTTTACTTTTGACTTAGAGACAGATACACCTACTTCACTGAGAGTGTTCTGGACTTCAGTTGATGTTGTGAACGGGTTCTTCTTCACCAAATAAAGTATGCGGCGATCATCCACCACTGTTGTCATCCGTGGACGCCCAGGCCTTTTAGAGTTCCCAAGCTCACCAGTCAATTCCTTTTTTCTCAGAATGTACCCAACTGTTGATTTTGCTACTCCAAGCATGTCTGCTATCTCTCTGATGGTTTTTTCTTTTTTTTCAGCCTCAGGATGTTCTGCTTCACCTCAATTGAGAGTTCCTTTGACCGCATGTTGTCTGGTCACAGCAACAGCTTCCAAATGCAAAACCACACACTTGGAATCCACCCCTGACCTTTTAACTACTTCATTGATTACAGGTTAACGAGGGAGACGCCTTCAGAGTTAATTGCAGCCCTTAGAGTCCATTGTCCAATTACTTTTGGTCCCTTGAAAAAGAGGAGGCTATGCATTACAGAGCTATAATTCCTAAACCCTTTCTCCGATTTGGATGTGGAAACTCTCATATTGCAGCTGGGAGTGTGCACTTTCAGCCCATATTATTTATATAATTGTATTTCTGAACATGTTTTTGTAAACAGCTAAAATAACAAAACTTGTGTCACTGTTCAAATATTTCTGGCCCTAACTGTATGTGTGGCAACTGGTGTATCCTCCTTCCTCCTAATTTCTCCAATACGTACCAATATTCTCTTTTTGAAATTGCAAATTGTCTTCCTGAAATAACTTTTAGGACATGAACATTTGGCCATATAGACAAGACCTTAAGTATTACAATTTAAGAATTCACGATTCACATACCTCAGGCCTGTCGTCTGGCTTTGAACACTGGCTACCTTTCTAATGTAATTACAGTCCTTGCAGGAACCACATTTAAATGTTCCCACAGTGCTACCTTTTTTCAGCCATGTCCAATCATTATACTGTTGGAGATTTCAGAGAAAATAGGGAATGAGAGTACAGGTAGAGGGAGAAGAGGTAGAGGCAAGGATAAGATGAGAGGGAAGCTACGGAAAGGGGCAAGGCAGATCAGGGTATTTTACTCGAACAAAACAAGCATGTCTACCACAACAAAATATACCCTCTGGCCAGCTCTTACCTGTTATACATCATCTTTTTTATGACAGATGTTCTCATACGTATCAATACAGGGACCTCTGCTCTCACCACAAGGCCTACAGAAATAGAGTCCGGTCAGAAGCAAAATATTTGGATAGAGGACAATTGTGGCACCCCAGTGGTTAATGTGCCACAGAAACATCACCATGGGTTAACTCCCCACACAACACCTGACACTGCACTAGCACCTCTAGGCCAGAAGGGGAAGCTAAAGCAGCTCCCTTATATATTCTGGTCTGAGGAGGAAGTAGTTAATTGAGAGTTGACAGTTGACAGTTCAGTTGAGTGCAGGGAGCACTAGGAGGAGAACCTGTAAATGGGAGCAGTGCTGAGCTCCTGACAGGGACCACTGACCACTTTCAGGCCTGAAGCCAGGGTCTGAGGAGAGGAGTACAAGAAACAAAGGAACATATCTGGGAGACTGAGTGACCTCATAACTCGCGCCAGAGGAGCGCAGAAGCCGGATACCGGATCCGAATCTGTGACTGAAACATGCAGCTCAGAAAACACTGGGATAGGGAGGTTACATACCTACACCGTACCTCAGCGAAGCAACACGGCGGGGTCAGAAGCACACAGAAAGACTCAAGTTGCCTAGCAAAGGGGGTACCTGTGAGGAGAAACAGGGCCAGCAGCTCAGCTAAAGCAGCAGCAGGGCCACACACAAGGCGCAGGAGTAGGAAGCTGAGGACCCGGACAGGGTGGGAGCAAGCCGGCCCTAGTACAGACTCCGTGGACAGTACTCTACTGAATACCATCACCAGTAAAACCTTGGAAAACTTCAAAACCGTGAGTATGTGTGATCCTTGTGCTCAAACCCTGCATACCCTCACAAACTACCATCATCTTTACTACTACCCCTATCCTATAATATCCATAGCACTATCTATAGACTATTACTACCACTGCCCAGGGAATCAAGCTCCACCCACGGAGAGCCATTACATCTCCAGCTGCCAAACATCATCCCCGGAGGTTCTGCATCAGCAGTGGTCCCCTCACTGACTACAATCTGTGAGTGGCGTCACGACAAGCTCTCCTGTAAATATCCCCCCATTTATTGCGGAACCCAGGACACGGTCCGGACCAAGACCGCTGTGATATCCCCAGCAGTACCCCGGTCCGGTTCCCGAGTACCCCGTCCCAGTAGGCTCCACAACTTGGGGTCCACGAACAGGATCTACCATGCCCGGTAAATCGGGCAGTGTGTGCCGTGATTTGTGACTGTTTTGAACTTGCCGCCATTGCTGAGCGCGCGGCAAACTGAATTTGAACTGCGCCACAAGGACTCTATTTTTGAAATTCCGCCATTACAGAGCGCGCGATGTGCGGGAAGAAAAGGGGGCGTGTCATTGTGGGCGGCACTCGGCAAAGCGCTCTGATGTCATCCGGAAGGGAAGAGAATCCCTGGTGCACAGCGGAACCTTTGTTAGACATCCGGACGGAAGCGGAAGACAGGAGGGCAGGCCTTAACTAAGGGGGCACAGGATGTCGCACCAAGGAGATCTAGGCGGCGGGCAGCAGCATAGCAGTGAAATTCCAGCATCGGATAATAGAGGAGCACCCGATGGTGCAGCGGCGCACGGAGCAGCACCTATCATGCCACTCCTGATGCCATATACTCCGGGAGCAATGTGGCTGCCCCAATACTCCGGTGAGCCTAATACTCTTAATGACTTTATTACTAAGATACAAGCGTACTATGTTATGTACCCCCTAACTGAAGCCCAGCGTGTCGTCATGATTATTGGACAATTAACTGGCAATGCACAGCGGGAAGTAGCGTCCTGACCGGACACAGATAAGGACACTGTAGAGCATCTTGTAGCTGGACTAAAAGCGGCATTTGAATCCAGTGCTGATACCCGGGCTAAAATGAGGTTCTTTGGATGTCAGCAAACGCCCAAGGAGAGCGCCAGAGACTGTGCTTTATACTTTCAGGAAGAGCTCAAAGCACTTAAACTAGCAGAACCTGCCTTAGCCCCGGGAGCTGACGAAATGCTAATTGACTAGTTTATAGAGGGCCTCTTATCCCTCACAGAGGACAGTTGAGTATGATGATTATTCAGAGTCCCGAAATAACATTTGCTGAGTTAAAAGATAGTGCCATCTGTCTTCAGCAGGTAGAGGCACCCTGGGATCTAAACTTCATCCAAGGCCCTACAGCAGCACCCCAGCAGCCAGTATCTGCACTCTCCCATGCTTATCTGATAACAGAAGAGCCTCCATACACGCTCATACATTCACTGCGGTCTCTATAGGTCTTTATGTGACTGTAGGAAAGATCTGCAGTCAATATACACATTCGGCCATCTTATCCTTTGCGCTCTACATATTTCAGTGATTGAGATCTTCATCTATCTCCTGTGCAGATAGGTGAGGAGGGAGTGGTTCAGCTTTATTACTTCCTGTTGTGTAATCACTAGAGATGAGCGAGTACTAAAATGCTCGGGTGCTCGAAGCTCGGGCCGAGCATCCCAAGATACTCGTGTACTCGGCCCGAGCACCAAGCCCAATGTTATCCTATGGGAGACCCGAGTATTTTTCTGGCATGACCCCCGGCAGCATGGATAAACCCTAAAAATGTCACAAAAGTATCAGAACAGTGCTGAAATGACATGGGAACAGCATGGGGAAGACCCTGTAAGCATTTCAGATTCCAAGGTCACTGGTGTGAACAATGTTGACAGAGTATTACGCCACTTTTATGGACTGTCAAGAAAACGTTTCAAAATGAAACCAAAATGGATTTTCATAGAGAAAATTTTAAGGGCTCATACCCACTTGTGAGACACAGTTGGTATATGTTAGTTTATTGGATTACATGAAAGAATTAAAAAAAAAAAATTGTGTGGCACTCCGATGCCCCTGGGAAGAGACGTACATGAAGGCCTCTTTAAATAATGTGCCCGTTTTAAGGAAATGGGTCTTTTGTAGTATTGCCCTTTGGCAGGGCAGCCAAAAATTGGGAGACACCCCAATGCCCCTGGAAAGAGACGTGCATGAGGGCCTCTTTAAATATTGTGCCCATTTTAAGGAACTTTGTCTTTTGTATATTGCCCTAGGCAGGGCTGCCAAAAGTTGGGAGGCACTTCAATGCCCCTGGAAAGAGACGTGCATGAGGGCCTCTTTAAATATTGTGCCCATTTTAAGGAAGTGGGTCTTTTATAGTATTGCCCTAGGCAGGGCAGCCAAAAATTGGGAGGCACCCCAATGCCCCTGGATAGAGACGTGCATGAGGGCCTCTTTAAATATTGTGCCCATTATAAGGAAGTGGGTCTTTTGTAGTATTGCCCTAGGCAGGGCTGCCAAAAATTGTGAGGCACTTCAATGCTTTTGGAAAGAAACATGGGGAGAGCCTCTAAATATTGTTCCCATTACAAAGGAGCGGGTCTCCTGTACTTGTAATGCCCATTCTGTAAGCATGGACTAAAACATTTACCCCTGGGGGGTATACATGAAACTATTGCCTAACTTTTGAACGGTTAGGGTCGTCATCATCATCATCATAAATATGATGTAAAAAATTATGTTTTCGTGGCATCATGAACCACGGTCGCACTGATCATATGATGGTGGCGAATGAGGAGAAGGAGGAGCAGTACAGCAAGTATCCAAAGTCATGAAGTGTGTATCCATGCAGGGGCGGACCGTGACCCCTGGGGGCCCTGGTGCAGGAGCGGGGGGGGGTGCTACTGGCCGCCGGCGCGGCCTGGGGGGGTGGAAATAGCTGCTGCCCGTCGGCGCGGCCCGATGGAGGGGGGGTAGACGCTGCTGGGGGACGCCGGCGCGGTGGTCTCCTACCTGGTGAGCCGCGTCGGCTGTTTGCAGCCGTCCTACGGGATGGAGGGGCAGACGAGAAGAGGGGTGGGATCAGGCAAGGGAAGCAGGAAGCTCTCTGCTTCCCTTGCCTGACCCTCCTCTCCTCTGACGGCGGCTTGCGGGGGTCGGCTGGGCGCCCCCCTCCAGGCTTGAACGGGGCCCCTAGCCGGTCAGGGCCCTGGTGCAGCTGCACCAGTGTAGTTCCGCCCCTGTACCCATGTGTGTCTGTGCGGAAGTGCATGGCAATTTACCGGCACAAAATTTAAATTCTGCTATCATTTGGTGGTGGTGTGGTGAAGTCAGGCCCAATCCAACCCTTGTTCATCTTGATCAGAGTCAGCCTGTCAGCATTTTCAGTTGACAGGCGGGTGTGTTTATCAGTAATGATTCCACCTGCAGCACTAAAAACACGCAGGCCAGGACTTCCAAGGCGTACAGAGCCAATTCCTTCCACGTGTCCAGCTTGGATACCCAATAATTATAAGGCACAGAGGAGTCTAGGAGCACTTTTGTACGATCGGCAAGGTACTCCCTCAGCATCTTCGCAAACTTTGCAGTCCTTGTGACACTACCCCGCACCTCAGGGCCTGTGGTACGGGAGGTGCTGAGAAAAGTGTCCCAGATCTTTGAGAGTGTTCCCCTACCTCTGCTAGATTGGAATTGTGCCTCTCTCGGTCGGACGCCTTGGTTGTCCACCGAATCGTGCCGCTAGCGCTTTCAGAAGGGAATTTTTTTATTAATTCCGCGACTATGGCCTTCTGGTACTGCAGCATTTTTGTAGACCTCTCTGCCTCAGGATTAAGAGAAATAAAGTTCTCCTTGTAGCGTGGGTCTAAAAGTGTCACCAACCAGTAATGAGTGTCCGCTAAGATGTTGATAACGCGAGGGTCACGAGACAGGCAGTGTAACATAAAGTCAGCCATGTGCGCCAGACTGTTAACAGGTAAGACTTCAGGGTCCTCACCAACAGCATGACTGTCCATGCTGGCCTCCTCCTCCTCTCCCCTGTCCTCTGGCCATCCACGCTGAACCGACGGTCTGACGCATGTATTACCGTCAATTCCAAATGAAAGTAGCTCTATTTCTTCATACGCCTCCTCGTCATAGTCCTCCAATGCACGTTGGGATGGGATGAGGCTGGGCTGTGTGTAATCACCCAGTACGGTTTCTTGCTGCAACTTATTGTGCTCTGCCTGCAATGCATCATCTTTGATTTTGAGCAGAGAGCGTTTTAGAAGACAGAGAAGTGGGATGGTGACGCTAATGATGGCGTCATCGCCGCTCACCATCTTGTTGGAGTCCTCAAAGTTTTGGAGGATGATACATATGTCGGACATCCATGTCCACTCCTGAGGTCTTATGTGTGGAGTTTGAACCGTATACTGACGGACTAGTTGATGCTGGTACTCAACAACTGCCCTCTTCTGCTCACAAATCCTGACCAAAATGTGCAGTGTGGAATTCCAACGCGTGGGTACATCACACACCAGTCTGTGAGCCGGAAGCTGCAAATGCCGCTGAAAGCCGGCAAGGGCGGCAGAAGCAGAAGGTGACTGTATAAATTGGGCACACAGGCGGCGTACTTTGAGGAGCAGATCCGACAGCTCCGGGTAGGATTTAAGAAACCGCTGAATCACGAGGTTGAGCACATGGGCCACGCATGGAACATGTGTCAGCTCGCCTTGCCTCAGAGCCGCCACAAGGTTCCGGCCATTGTCACACTCGACCATGCCTGACTGTAGGTTCAGCGGTGTGAGCCAGTGATCTGCCTGCTGTTTTAGAGCTGTCCACAACTCTTCAGCATTGTGGGGTTTGTCACCTACGCATATTAGCTTCAGCAAAGCCTGTTGCCACTTAGCCAAGGCAGTGCTGCAGTGTTTCCACCTTGGGACTGGTGTGGAGGGTGAAGAGGAGGAGGAGGCTGAGGAGCATGATGTTCCGGAGCTGTACACTGTGGGTGAAACCCTGACTGAGTTTGGGCCTTCAATCCTTGGTGTCGGAAGGACGTGTTCTGTCCCAAGCTCAGACTGGGTCTCGGCTTCCAGAATATTAACCCAGTGTGCCGTCAGCTAAATGTACTGGCCCTGCCCACAAGCACTTGTCCACGTGTTCGTGGTTAGGTGGACTTTGCCTGAAACTGGGTTGTTAAAGGTATATATGATGTTTTGTGACACGTGCTTATGTAATGTGGGGACGGCACACCGGGAAAAATAGTGGTGGCTGGGGACCGAATAACGTGGTTGCGGAATGCTTCCGTCTCCACTAGACTAAAAGGCAACATTTCCAGCGCAAGCAGTCGCGAAATGTGTGCACTTAGAACTGTGGCATGTGGGGCGTTGGCAGCGTATTTGCGCCTGTGCTCCAAAGATTGGTGTATGGATAACTGAACACTGCGCTGGGACAAGGATGTGGTTGATGATGGTGCTATTTCTGCTTGTGCAACTACAGGTAAAGGACAGGAGGCATCTTCGCATGCAGTATGGACAGGGGATTGTCTTGCACGCACAACAGTGGAAGACGCAGCGGTGTCACCCGCAGACACTGCTCATGGACTCTGGTGTACATCCCACAAAGTTGGGTGCTTTGCTGACATGTGCCTGATCATGCTGGTGGGGGTCAGATTTGCTACCCCTGCTGATGCTGGCATGGCAGGTGTTGCAAATGGCCTTTTTCGAATTATCTGCAGACACCTTAAAATACAGACAGACTAGGGAAGACCTAACAGTTGTAGTGGCAACTTCTGTCGTGTTGTTGTTCCGGGGAGCAGTTGCCTGCCTTCTGCCTGCGGCCACCACCCTGCTTCTTCCGGCCTGTTGTGATGCTACACCTAACTCCCCTGTGCACTGCTGTCCTCGCTCTGCATGTCCTCCTGCCAGGTTGGATCAATTACTGGATCATCCACCACGTCGTCTTCCACTTCCGCACCCTGGTCCTCCTCCTGACTTTCTGGCAATTGTGTCTCATCATCGTCCACCTCTTGTTGAAACACGTTCCCACCGTTGCCTTTGTGAGACCGTGGCTGCTCAAATATTTGTGCATCGGTACATACAATCTCCTCATGACCCACTTCAACTGGAGCTGGCGAGAGGCCAGAATCTAAGAATGGATAAGTGAACAGCTCTTCAGAGTGTCCAAGTGTGGGATCAGTTATGTCCGGGGCCGGGCACTCGGCATGGTGAGAGGAAGGAAGATCAGGGTGTGGAATGTGCGGTCCAGTCTCACAGCTACTGATACTTGACCGTGTGGAAGACAGGGTATTTGTGGTGGTGCCAAACTGACTGGAAGCATTATCCGCTATCCAACTAACAACCTGTTGACACTGGTCTTGGTTTAATAGTGGTGTATTGCTGCGATCCCCTTGAAATTGGGACAGGAAGGTCGAGCGAGATTATGTGGGCGTTTGTTGTGGCGCAATTTGAGCTTGCACACGGCCTCAGCCTCTGCCTGCACCACCATCACGTCCAGTTCCTTGTCCCTTGCCACCGGCCTTGCACATTTTCAATGTTGTGCTGCCTGTATACAGCTAAATGAAGGCGTCCAAAAGATGTTTTTTAGCTGCATACTGAGATTACAGATTACAGCAGTTTAATCCCGGCAGACACAAATGGTAAATGAATGGAACGGTCAGACACAAACGCTGATGTGTTTTGGCGTATACTACTTGGAGCTACAAGCCACTCCTGCCGCACTAAAATGCAAAATGAATGCAGACAAGAGTTGGTTTTTAGCTGGACACAGAGATTAGAGATTAAATCCAAGCAGGTGGACCATTCAGACACAAACGCTGACGAGAATACCGAGTGTTTTGGCGTATCCTAATTTCCGCTACAACCCACTCCTGGTGCACACAAATGGTAAAGGAATGCAGACAAGAGTTGGTTTTTAGCTGGACACAGAGATTAGAGATTAGAGGTTAAATCCCAGCAAGTGTACCGGTCAGACACAAACGCTGATGAGAATACAGAGTGTTTTGGCGTATCCTAATTTCTGCTACAACCCACTCCTAGCGCACACAAATAGTAAATGATTGCAGACAAGTCTTGGTTTTTAGCTGGACACAGAGATTTGAGATTAGAGGTTAAATCCCAGCAGGTGGACTGGTTAGACACAAACGCTGACGAGAATACAGAGTGTTTTGGTGTATCCTAATTTCCGCTACAACCCACTCCTGGGGCACACAAATGGTAAATGAATGCAGACAAGAGTTGGTTTTTAGCTGGACACAGAGATTAGAGATTAAATCCCAGCAGGTGTACCGGTCAGACACGAACGCTGACGAGAATACCGAGTGTTTTGGCGTATCCTAATTTCCGTTACAACCCACTCCTGGTGCACACAAATGGTAAATGAATGCAGACAAGAGTTGGTTTTTAGCTGGACACAGAGATTGGAGATTAAATCCCAGCAAGTGGACCGGTCAGACACAAACGCTTACGAGAATACAGAGTATTTTGGGTACCAGGCACCGCTTGAGGGTTCAGCGGGTCGGCCAACAGAGGGTAACCCGACGGAGGCGAAGAGAGAAAGACAGCAGGTCAGGTTCACTTTATGGTATCAGACTTCACACAAATTACTTGGAAGCAGGAAAGACGGAGAAAAGGCACACACTGAGGGTTCCATCATACCACCTGGGATCCACTTGCAGCCACCCGTTAGCTACTTGTCTCTATAACATCTTACTGAACTGAGAACTGTAACCAATGATGCTAAAGTTTCAAGTAAAGTACCGAGAGTGAAGTGAACTCGACTCTGCTGCATCTTCTTTTCCATGAACTTGTTCCATTCACAGGATTGCTGCCCCGGAGGTCCCAGTCCTGCCTGCGGAGGACTACACCATCTCAGCCACGATACCCCTGACCTCCGGGGGACTGTCGTGGTGCTGGTGCTACTTCACCAGGAACTGCAGGTGGCGTCACGACAACAAACTGTAAATAATCCCCTGTACATAGCCCCCCTTTTCAAAAGATAGGCCCAGGACACGGGATCAGGCGCGGCCGCCATTCCCCGTGACACAGCAGTTAACCCTTTGCCGCCTGATACCCCAGTACCCCAAAGCCTGGGTGCTATATATGTCCATACAATCAGTATTTGCAGTGGTTTGGACACAGCGTGTTAGCGCTACATCCAAACTACTGCATTGTACAGTACAAGTACAGTAGATGGGATTTACAGAAATCCAGTGCCCACAATGCTTGCTTTCGCCGCATGATGGCTTTCTGTGCCACCATGTGAAGGCAGGGAAAACCACTGTGTCCCAAATGGAGATCATGGACATGGGCGGCTACGTTCACCAGCGGACATCACCGTCATCCTTGCAGGAGAGAAGACACTGCGTGTAGGACGCAGTGTCTCCGTATTCTGTGCATATACCCTAAGAGTCAAAAATTTAGTGTGAAAAAAAGAAAATGTTCAACATAGTTTTTTTTAAGGTTGAAGGAAGACTTTAAGTCCATCTAGTTCAACCCATAGCCTAACATGTTGATCCAGAGGAAGGCAGAAAAAAACCCCATGTGGCAACACTAAGCTCAACATTGGGGAAAAAAATTCCTTCCTGACTCCACAATATGATGACCTATTGTTACCAAATTCTGTGAAGTACCTGTGAGTTCAAAATGCTCCCTATATCCCTGTATAAAATCCTTGAGGGGTCTAGTTTTCAAAATGGGGTCATTTGTGTGGAGTTTCTGTGGTATAGGCACCCTAGGGGCCCTGAAAATGTGACGTGGTGCCCACAATTTAGTTCACCTTTTTCAAAATTCAAATATTCCTCCTTTTACTCCAAATCCTTCCATTTGTCCAAAGAGAGGTTTCTAACCACTTTTTGGTGTTATCTCTTTTAAAAGTGAGAAAGTTGATGCTAAAGGAACACTTTTGTGAAAAAAAAAGAAGAGAATTTTCAAAATGATGACCTATTGTTATCAAATTCTGTGACATACCTATGGGTTCAAAATGCTCCCTATACCCCTACATACAAACCTTGAGGAGGTCTAGTTCCAAAAATAGGGTCACTAATTGGGGGGGTTCTGCTGTTTAGGTACTTTAGAGGTCCAGCAAATGCAACATAGTGCCCGCAATCTATTTCAGCCAAATTTGTGTTCCAAATTTCAAATATTGCTCCTTCCCTTCTGAGTTTCTGACCACATATCAGCTTCTTCAAAATAAACTGGGTAACACATTTTAGGGTACAATGTGTCATGCTATCCCTTGTAAGAGTGAATAAATTGAGGTTAAAGCATTTTTAGGTAAAATGTACTTATTTTTTTCATTCCACCTTGCATTCATTCCTGTGAAGCAGCTGAGGGGTTAATAATCTTCTTTAATGTGGTTTTGAGTATCTTGAGGGGTGCACTTTTTAGAATGGTGTCACTTTTGGGTATTTTCTATCATGTAGGCCCCTCAAAGGGACTTCAAATGTGATGTGGTCCCAAAAAATGATTTCGTAAATTTTAATG
>JARQOC010000003.1:639507888-639525574 GCA_033576535.1 Allobates femoralis
GGCAAGTTGTGCTCCAAATTGTTGTTGGGCTGTCACACAGCACGATCCCGCCAGATCGTCCATCCAATATTGGGCAGTTGGAGAGCCTGCACAATTCCCCAACGATATTGTTTTGGCATCGTTCTTGCATCGAATTGCATTTTTACACTACACAACGCACGAACGATATTGGCGGCAACGGCCGAACCACGTGACTTTTTATCGTTTTTGGACAACGATATCGGGACGTGTAAAGTGTCCATAAGAAATGGTTTTAGTTCAAGCAATCGCTCAATCATTAAATAAGTGCTGCCCCACCGAGTGGCTTGATTGACAATTGCCCCTTTCCCAGCACGTCTCTTCAAGGTGGAATCAATTTTAGTGGTTATGGCAGCAATAACCAATTTCCTCACTTTTGCAAGCAGATTTCTATAATGTCCCTCTTGCAGACCATCTCTTATTGCCAGCTGCAGCGTGTGCACAGCGCAGCGCATGTGATAAATATTAGTGTTTTGAAGCAGCTTTAACAAGATCATCTAATTGTAAAGTATCATTTTGCTGTTCTTCTGCTGTAATATCTGTTTGTTCCACTTCCTCCTCAGCTACATGAACAGCACTGTGACCTTCTTCCATCTCAAACATACTGAATCCTACATTTTCTTCTAGCTGTTGTTCATTACTCTCATTCATCCATTTAATAGTACTTACAACAAGGGGACACCAAAGAACTAAGATCCGTATTCAGCACATTCAGCATTGAACTACTGAACCCGGAGTCGGTCCATTTTATACCGACTATGACTCCACCAAAATGAGCTCCGACTCCACGACTCCAACTCCACAGCCCTAGTTTATATATAAATCTCTGAATTGTTAAGCGCTGCAGTATGTGTCGGCGCTATATAAATAAAATTATTATTATAGAGAAGCGTACACCCTCACCATGGAACCCCCCCCCCCCCATCTGTCTGTCCATCATCTATATTTGCACATTAAAAAAAATAAAATATTTCGGTATGGGTGCTTTCAACTGGCGTTTTTGAAAAAAATGCGGCAGATCTGGGTCAAAAAACTGCATCTGCCGCATTTTCCGCCTAACGGCTGCATTTGCAGCACAGTAGTGGCAAGCCCCATGCATTGTCTATGGGGCTTGCGGTAAGTGTGCGGCAGACACGGAAAGTGCAGTTCCGGAAGTTGCGACCGCGAAAAAAACTGCCGCTGACCGCGTTTTTTCCGCGGTCGCATCTGCCGAAACTGCACTTGCCGCAACTGCGGCACACTTTCTGCAAGCCCCATACACAATGCATGGGACTTGCCGCAACTGCAGCTGTTAGGCGGAAAATGAGGCAGATGCGTTTTTTTGATCGGATCTGCCGCTTTTTTTTTCAAAAACACCAGTGTGAAAGGGGCCTATCGTGTTTTTTATTTCGGTACATGTCACAAGGATGTAATCCGTGTGCTGTATGTGAGTCATCCGGGCTGACGGTAAAAGGAGAAATGTCTCTGCGTGGATCACACAAACAGCATGATTTACACAGAAACATGGTCAATAGAGTTGTGAAGATCACCACTGATTTTAATTTGCAAACATGTGAATGTGTCTATTGTACATGTAAAAATGGACATCACACACTGGAGACATGCAAGATACTCACGCGACACGGCCACTGAGGCTCTGGACAGTGTCGGTCCCATAGAAACACATGCAGCTGCACGCCCCTCTCCGGAGAGCTGTGCCGGGTGAGGCATGCGAGACTCATGCAAGTATCTTGCATGTATCTCACACTGTGCATCTCCAGCCTATACTCAAGTATTGCATTGTATACCGTACAAGCGATCAAGCAATCCAGCGAATCCTCATAGTGCACAGTGCGGGCCTGGGAGGATGGATATGTCCAGTCACACAGGGACTGCAGGATTATCACTTTACACCAGACAACCGCTAAGGCGTCATTTCAAATTACCATACAACTCATCCTAAAAATAAAACACTCACACGGCTGTAACTGTTGTTGGGAAAATAAAAATGATGGCAAAAACTGAAGAACAAACATTGGACTTAATAAAATAGTGATAGTAACAATAATAATATTAATAAAATAGTAATAATATTGTACAAAAAAAAATAGTATTAATCATAAAAATGATAGAAGTAATAATAATAGTATCAATAATGACAGCATAAAGAATAATCATACAAGTAATAACAATGTGGTGAAATTCTTCTGGCTTCTCAGTCCTGGAAGGGGGGAAAAAGGACATAGAGGCCACAGCATGCGCAGTACTATCTCCGCCACACACAGCACGGGGGACTGTCGTGATTTCGGACGTTAGGCGGCCTGCCCTGAGCGGCCTCCCTCAACCTGAGAACAGCGGCCGCCATACATAGCTGGGAGCCGCGGGGTCTCTGAGGGCATTACACACATACCGTAGTTGTACAATGCAGAGCGCCATGTTCCCCCACATCACTCACCTAGTACCTGCCGCCAGGAGCGCTTTCATTGTGAGTCCCACAATCCTCTGCGCGGGTGAGAGGAAGTTCCGGTTTAGGACAACACAATGGAGGTGTAGGGGGAGGAGAAGGCTGCACGAGGAGGGAGAACCTGCTCCACCACACTGTAGACCCGTATACACAGCTTCATAAGAAATATATTAAATATATATTCAGGTTTAATTTATATTCTGTCTAGAATTCATGTCCTGGGGTTGTTCAGTGATAACTATAAAGATCCCCATTAGATTAGAACTGCAGTTTTCACTCCATAGGTTGCACTCAGCTTTTCCCATCAATCCTACAGACAATAATTGGAGCGTCTATGGCCACGTGCACACGTTAAGTATTTGATGAGTTTTTTACCTCAGGATTTGTAGGCAAAACCAGGAGTGGAGCAATCACAGGAAAAGTCTAATAGAAACACGTCACCACTTCTGTGTTTAATCATCCACTCCTGATTTTGGCTACAAATCCTGAGGTAAAAAACTCATCAAATACTCAGCGTGTGCACGTGGCCTATCTGGCTCCACTTCGCAATGTTTTGTCCCAGGGGTCAGATCTCTACCAATCAGCAAGTTCTGGATCGATAACTGTTTTTAGTCACTGGACAACTCAAAGGGGCTGTGCACTACTCTGATAGCCCCTTCAACACTCTGTAAAACACTTAGGGTACCATCACACGAGTACACCTCGCCGGAATATCGCCGGCGACGCACGGGGGAGCGCACGTTTTTGGTGCCCCGCCAGCTGGGAAACCAGGTGACCACACAGAGGCGATTATTAGCGCCGACATCGCCCCTTTACACTAGGCAACGCAGCGGCGTCGCCTATGCAATCAGCGGCGATATGGCCAGGTGTGACGGTACCCTTAAGGCCACGTCACACGCTTCAATATCGTGAACGATCGCACGAGCGATCTCCCGTGAATGAGATTGTTGGGACAATCTTTCGAGATCGTTGGTGAGATGTCGCATGTCTCGTTATCGTGAACAAGGCGCCAACGATGTGGCGAGCAGATATCATTCGCACAACCCAGGAACGATATTTGTTCACTGTTGTGAATAGGCGAAGTTGTTCACAAAATCTTTATCGCGGTGTCACACAACGATGCAGCAGCTTGAACGCTGGTTAATAGAAGGACGCAGAACGGATTTGAGGTCAGGATCTCAAATCTGTGATGAGCAATCAAACGATTTTTCGAGAAAAGATCGGTTACACACAACGACGCACAAACGGTATCGTTTCAGCAATTAAAAAACAGTGATGTTTCAGCGATATCGTTAACGATATTGAAGCGTGTGACGTGGCCTTTAAAGTATGTTCCCACTATCAGTGTTTGCAGCATTTTGGACGCAGCGGGTTTCCAATGCTTCCAAAACGCATTGTACAATACAAGCCCCTTGAATGGATTTATAGAAATTCCATGCCCCCTGTGCTTATTTTCTCTGCAGCATAAATTGACATGACAAGATGCAGCATTTCCCTGTGGAGCCGTTTGTGTTCTCAGCAGAAGAAAACAGCAAGCATCCGCTGCATCCAGAACGCTGATCATGGGCAGTGACCTGTGTCCTGCAGAGAACACTTGCGTCTCTGCAGGAGAGGAGACAGTGAGTCCAGGACGCGTCTCCAGATCGTGGGAACGTGCCCTTACACTCCCCTATAGGGCTTGCATATTTCCAGCACTGCATCCAGGACGTGTCCCCGGATTGCGGAACGTGCCCTTACACTTCCCTCTGGGACTGGCGTAGTTCCAGCACTGCGTCCAGGACGTGTCTCCGGATCATGGGAACATGCCCTTTTACTCCCCTGTAGGGCTGACATAGTTCCAACACTGCGTCCAGGACGTGTCTCCGGATCATGGATACGTGCCCTTACACTCCCCTCTAGGGCTGGCATAGTTCCAGCACTGCGTCCAGGACGTGTCTCCGGTTCGTGGGACGTGCCCTTACACTCCCTCTGGGCTGGCGTAGTTCCAGCACTGCGTCCAGGACGTGCCCTTCCACTCCCCTCTGGGGCTGGCGTAGTTCCTGCACTGCCTCCAGGACGTGTCTTCGGATTGTGGGAACATGCCCTAACACTCCCTCTGGGGCTGGCGTAGTTCCAGTACTGCGTCCAGGACATGTCTCAGGATCGTGGAACATGCCCTAACACTCCCTTTTGGGGCTGGCATAGTTCCAGCAGTGTTGGCATGCGCTCTACCAGGGCTCAAATGAAGTTATATCACTCGAACCCTGCTCCCAATCAGCACTGGCTTCCCTCTCCTCACTTTCAGACAAATCGTACATCAAGAGGAAGTGAAAACTGAGTTGGCCGCCGACTTCCTATTGTTTGATAAAAATGAAGGCAAGGAGAGGGAAGCCAGGGTTCAAAGGGAGCAGGGTTCAAGTGATATAACTTCATGTGAGCCCTGGGAGTGTGCATGCCGACACCACTGGGATCACACCAGCCCCAGATGAGGAGCATAAGTATTTTCATTTTATTGGGGGAAAATACTCAGATTGAGAAGGGTTGTCAGAGTAGTGGACAACCCCTTTAAGGAAACCTGTAAAATTTTACACTCCAAAACCGCCAACCAAGAAAACAATACAAATTCAGCAGTTTTTCTTTCTTTCACTGCAAACCGAGGCAGAATTCTGGTGCATTTAGTAAATCTGCCTGTATATGTTGTCATTACGATATACCTATGCGTTAATAGAACCAATAAGGCTCTCACAGGTGTTTACAGTGCAGGCTCAGTGTATTTTTGTAGTGTTGCAGTTTTCCCAAAATTGTGGTAAATATTTTTCTCCTTCACCTCATTTGGGGACACAGACCGTGGGTGTTATGCTGCTGTCCACTAGGAGGCGACACTAGGCAAGATCTGAAAAAGAATAAGTGGCTCCTCCTCTGCAGTATACACGCTTAAGGCAGGCACTTGCCTCACCAGTTTTTGCTTAGTGTCATTAGGAGGTAGGCATACTTTACAATTCTCCAGTTTAGAATTTTTTTCTAGATTTATTATTAACTTTTTTCTACGGAAGAAAAGGATTCCTTTTAAAGGGGATTCAAGAGAAGTACACCGAAAGGTGGGAAATAACTTCTCACTCCTCAACTGGATTCAAGAATGTAAGAGGCTGCTCCTTCCTCAGCTCCCCACATTTGGGATCTGGGTTGAAGTTGAGATTAACCAGCCCCCTCGGCTCCCCACAGTTGGGGTTCTGGGTTAAAGATGATACTAACCAGAAGTATTCCTTCCTCGGCTCCCCACAGTTGGGGATCTGGGTCGAAGTTGAGTCGGATCCAGAACTGCAAAGAATCCTCCCCAAGTGCCACAGTTGGAAGCTTGGATTGCAGGCTGGCTTCATGTAATCATCAGGAGAGGGAGACAGGCTATCCTCCCCAATTCACCCCATGCAGGGGTTTTTGGGTCAAGATCTCAGGTATGTTGTGAAGCCCCTGTCTGTTACGGGGCCCCTCATTGAGTCCTGTTGTGCACCGGCCAGATAGCACCCGGTCACAATCTACCCTCCGGGCTCCCCATCAAGCGGCCCAGAGTTTGCCCTGGGATCCTGCACAGCGGTCGCCATTACAGCGCCGCTCATCACAGGCTCCACATCCCCCTTCCGGCATCCTGCGCAGCGGTCGCCATTACAGCGCCGCTCACCACAGGCTCCACATACCCCTGCCGGCATCCTACGCAGTGGTTGCCATTACAGCGCCGCTCACCACAGGCTCCACATCCCCCTGCCGGCATTTTCGGGGCCGCATCTAAATCGAGGCCCCGGCTCTGGCCTAGCGCAAAGCGTCAATTCCCATTCCCGACCACCGCACGCCCCCAGGATGACATCAGCCACATCATCGAAGGGGGTGGGACCGCTCCCTGGGCACTTCTTTCTCACCGCGAGATCCCCACAGCGCGTCTTTTTTCTAATTCAAAATAACCCTCCATCTTTTCACGGTGGTCGCCATTATAGCGCCGCTGTTCACACGGGCACATATGTTCAGGCTGAGCGAGTGCAGCTCATACCCCAGCTACCATCTATTAACATATCCGCATGTCAGGGGGCAAAACATGGAAATCAGAGCCACAAGCACAGGGATAGTTTATAACCATCCACGGCATGATATGCAGCAATTTTTTAATCGTTGGGGCTCTTACCAGTGCTGGTCCATAATAGTGGAGTGGTTTTCAGCAGGACAGCACACGTGTTAAGGTCGGATTGAGCATACTCCCCCCTTAGTTAACAACGATCACGTCAGCAGTGATCAGGTTGATATCGCAAACAGCAACAAGCACATTATTATGTCTGTGGTGGGCATGCTGGTCTACTCTACCCAGTGGATGTACTTCCCCACGCTGCCAGGACTGTACCCCTATTACTGTACCACAGTCTACGACTGACACTGCCCTTCCCAGTACCAACAATACATCTGAAGGGGCTGTTTTCCTATCCCAATCCATAGCATTATGGAAAATCCTTCACATGGATCCAGATCCTGCTGAGTTGTCCCACTCCCTGCACCTCAGGTGAGTCCAAACTGCAGGGGGATGCCACGATAACCATCGGTATCAGATGCAGCATGAAAAAGGTTCCGTAGGGCTCCATCTCTTCTCACAGCTCTCATGAGTCTCCCGCTAAGGAAACCGACAAGGTCCCCCCTTGCACAATATTTCCTTTGATCCTGAACGTCCCATGAACAACACTCTCCTGACACTCCAGCCATGGTTAAGGACCTAGTCACGGCCATTAACAAGTACCGAATGCAGCTCACCCCCCTCCTTCTGAAACTCCACGCCACGCCGTTTCCTTCAAGGGAGCTACATGTCCACACAAACGTTTTGCTGTTCGCCCTCAACCACAAAGAGAATAGAGGTCCCATATAAAATCCGCAAGGCGATAGCACCTCGTTACTCCTTTTTTGACTGCGTTAATGCAAGCCTGGTCAAATTTCCCACAGTTAGACCCTATGGTCTCCTGTCTAGACGTGGGACTCTCCTCTCTCTCCCTGATGGTTCTGCCATCAAGGGTGCCACAGACAGTCACGTGGAGCAAGGGCATCACTCGCTTCTGTTTTGGTAGTGAGGCAATTATTGACCTGAACAGGTATTCGGCACACCGCCCTGCGCAAGTGAGATCATGACTCAGAGCTACTACAGCTAGTGGCGCAAAAGTCTGTTGAAAGGGAGTATCTCGTTCATGCATCCCTGCATACAGTCAATTACATGACTGTGAAGACATCAAACGAACGAACCCTCTGGCTACGTGAGTCAACGGCAGATGCTGCCTCTAAGAACTCCCCTGCAAGTCTTCCTTATCTTAGCGGCTGTCTATTCGCCGAATGATGGACAAAGTAATTCCTGCTGCTTTGAGAGGAAGGAGCACTCCCTTCCCCAACGCAACCCAAAAGCGGCTGCTCGCCTGCCATCAACAAACGCATTTTTTCGTCCTTTTCAGAACTCGCATGACTGGTCGACCTCTCGCCAGGCACAGTCTAATAGTCACTCTCCATGTAGAGTCAGGACCTCCCATTAACCTAAGGGGTCCAGATCCCATAGGTTTCAGCCTTCAACACAAGCGGGAATCATTATCCCTGTTCTTCAAGACGAACGTTTTTTCCAAGAGTTTTTTTATTCAACTCCTTTTTTGTAGTCCCCAAAAAAGTGCAACTCGGTTCGACCTATTCAGGACTTACAATATCTCAACAAGTTTGTTAGGGCTCGTCACTTTGGCATGGAGTCTCTCGCTCCATCAGCAACCCACATGGATCATTTCAGCTCATCGCTGGCCCTTCGGACTCACCATGGCTCCCAAGGAAATTCACTTAACTCATGACAGCAGTCATGACCATTCTTCACTCACAAACAGTAGATGTTTTTTTTCAGACCTGGACGATCTAATCATCAAAGCCTATTCCCTCAAAGACTGCAAGGAAAACGTTCATTCCCCAGCCACTTTACAACACTTCCCGCGAGTTATGCCTCTCCTACGGACAGGTCCAGCGCTGTCCATCATAAGGTGCGGGCGCTCATTCATCCATCACCTTACTCTCTGTTTCGCAATGAGAGTTCTGGACAGGATAGTTGCATCCTTGGAGGGCGGTTCCCTCGCCCAACAACACCTCAGGCCTCTTCAACTAACTCTTCTCATGGCACTGGACACGGGCCCTTGTGCTGTAGACAGGGCATTCAGCCTAATGGTGGCCACTCAAAGTTTCCTCCACCTGGTGACAGCTCCTGCCCTCCCTTTCAAAAGGGAGATCCTTTCTCCTGGCTCGCTAGGAGGTACTATACACTGACGCAGGCCTATCAGGCTGGAAAGAGGTGTATCGTTACCACACTGCTCAGGGCAGACGGTGCCCCTCGGAATACAGGACACGCCGGACCCTGTCCATCAATCTCCTGGACATTCGCGTCTTCTCTGGTATTAATACCTCTTCATCGATTGATAGCGGATCGTCATACCAGTTGGACGATGCCACAACAGTGGCGCAGATCAATCATCGGGAAGGGACCCGCAGAGACAAGCGATGCGTGAGGTGGAAATCACCCTCTGCTGGGCCCAATCATCCCGGTCTGATCTTTCGGCAGTTCACATTCCAGGGCTTGACAAGGCTCGATCTCTCGACCCGCAATCCCTGGGAGCGAATGCCCTAATCCAATCGTAAACGCGGTTGCATCTTCCTTACATCTTCCCCCTCTGCCTGTCATACCCAGAGTGATGCGAAAGATCAAATTAGAAGGCGTTCCAGTCATCCTCGTGGCACCAGATTGCCCCAGGTGCGCCTGGTATACTGATCTAATTCACCTCACCACTGTCGTCCCCTGGCGTCTTCCAGACTTTTCAGACTTTCTTCCCCGGGGTTCAATTTATCGACACAATTCAAGACCCTGATCTTGGCGGCGCGACCCAGCGCACCTGGGTTCCCCTTTTGTTTTTGACTCAAGGGTTTTTTCTTTCTCAAATATACTCAAAACCATGATTAGAGCAAAAAACCTTCTTCCACTCGCCTTTATATCGCACATGGAAGTTTTCCTTGCATGGTGCAAACCTCAGGTCCAACCACCTCTTCTCTTTCGTTGTCAAGCATTTTAGGCTTCCTTCAATCTAGTATAATCGTGCTCTCCTGCAGGGTACCTGGCTTGGTGTTTCACCAGGATATGGTGTCACTGTCCCCATTCTTCCGAAGGTGGTCCCATCATTCCGACTGTACGAAGAGATTCTTTACCATTCTTTTGCCCGACACACATACAGTGTGTGGCGCCAACTCTGCACACACTGGACTTGATTCGACCCTTTCCGATTTACGGACCCTGAAAGGCGCCCTTCAGGAAGTCTGACTCTCTATTCATCCTCTCCGAAGTGCACCGAAAGGAGCATACCAGCATCCATGGCCATTTTGGCCAGATAGATCAGACCCACTATTCAGGAAGTGTATCAGTTGCGGAAAATGCCGATTCCTTCAGGCATAACGACGCTTCCCACTCGCGCGGTCAAGGCTGCCTAGGCAATTTAGTACCAGGCTTATGCACAACAGGTATGCAAGTTAGCCACCTGTTCCAGCCTTCACTCTTTTATGAAACATTACAGGGTACATATCCAAGCTTCGGCAGATGCGAATCTGGGTAGACGCATCCTCCAGGCAGCAGTAGCCCACCTGGGAGATGCACGTTTTTTTAAGAATTTATGACATTGTTTCTTCCCACCCAGGGACTGCTTTAGGACGTCCCACGGTCTGTGTCCCCCAATGAGGTGAAGGAGAAAAGGAGATTTTTGTGTACTCACCGTAAAATCCTTTTCTCTTAGCCTCTAATTGGGGGACACAGCACCCTCCCTGTTGCCCGTATCGGGCTTTGTAGCATTCTTCACGGTTCCTCAATTTAATATAAAGTTGCCTTATTGTCTATAGGCTTACGTTTCATTGGTTTACTTCTACTGCTTTAAGCAGAAAACTGATGAGGCAAATGTGGCGCCCCTATGACAAGGCGCCACAGGGAGGTACTGCACCTCAAACAGAAGGTATAGTGCCTCCGTAGCCGTGGATATGGAGGACCCTACAGAGTCTGCACCGTGCATCCAAATAGTAGGCCACTTTAATACAGAGGAACATATATTTAGTAGGTCCCAGGGGGTGGAGCCTAGAGAGCAGGAGTCAAGGAGTGACAATAGTGTCAGCCAGATGGTGTGAGGAGAGCAGCAGAGGCAGATGCAAGGGACACTGCGGCTGCGACAGGAAGGCACCTCTTGGGAGAGCGGTGACCCAGACTCTGAAGGGGGTTACTCCAGGACTGGTTGGAGCCAGCTGGAGGCCCAGGTCACCACCGGCATACCGGAGCCGAGGCAGCTAGAAAAAGATCTAACCCTAACTGCAGACCGACAAGCTGAGGGCCCGAAGCAAGGGAGCCACAGCACCCCTAAAGAAGCCCAACATCGGTCCCGCAGCTGGGTCCACGAAACCGACAAATAAGAGACTTTAGGAAACAGACCCCGAGGACTAGAGACTTGGCTCAAGAGGGGCAAATACAGAGACAGAGGGATAAGATCAGGAACGCTATATTAGGGGCACCACTGCTAGACTTTGGAAAGTCCTCCAAGATCTGCGGCTACCAACCCTGTTCAACCAGACTGTACCATGTACCCTTTTCTACCTGGTGCGCTTAACGAACTGTTTGAGCTGATCTGGTGTTTGGTCTCCTTCTATCCGCCGCCCGGATGGCTTCTACAATATCATCGAGGTGAGGACTACTACTCCCTTCATCCACCCCGCTATCCTGAGGTAAAGCTACACCTGTGGGGAGCTGTACTGCCAAAGCTGCATTCACATCACCTCAGCGGCTGGTAGCAGCGCTGGTAACCCTATTACCAGGTACCACAGGTGGCGTCACGTTACCATTCCCCCATCATCATCACCCCCACCCCGCCATTGAGGGTCCAGGGCATGGAACTGGGAACCGACCAGCCGTGATCCCCCACCGAAGTAACCCCCCTGTCCCGGTATCTGAGTACCCCCTACCCTGTCGACTGACTCATTTACATTTTCATTGGTTTACTTCTACTGCTTTAAGCACAAAACTGGTGGGGCTAGTGCCTGCCTTAGGGGTGTATACTGCAGAGGAGGAGCCACTTATTCATTTTCAGATCTTGCCTAGTGTCGCCTCCTAGTGGACAGCAGCATAACACCCACGGTCTGTGTCCCCCAATTAGAGGCTAAGAGAAAAGGATTTACGGTGAGTACACAAAAATCTCCTTTTTTTCACCCTAAGTCGTAGCAAAAATTCTGCGGTTGGCAGCAAGCCCAGCCTAATGCACCATCTGTTCATGTATATGTGCTATCTATTTGTAAAAGACTAGAATAAGGACTATTATTATCTTTGGCTCTTTTCACTTGTCTGATATGGAGACCCATTCTGATTTTAGGACTAAATTCATCTATACCTGTTAATGGGACCACAAAATAAACAGCACATGAGTTTCCGTTTTTGGATCCTAGGGGAAGCTTGTCCACCAGAACAATACTTCTCCTCAAGTGTGTCTTTTTGAAGAGGTTTTTCATTTCTTTTAGTAATGCGAGTAAGGTATGTTTGTAGTGGTCATCA
The DNA here is from genome assembly GCA_033576535.1 of Allobates femoralis. Classification (NCBI taxonomy): domain Eukaryota; kingdom Metazoa; phylum Chordata; class Amphibia; order Anura; family Aromobatidae; genus Allobates; species Allobates femoralis. The sequence goes on from JARQOC010000003.1 coordinate 639,519,936, forward strand.
TCTTCCTGTAGAGGGCAACCTTGTACTGAGGAATAAGGTTCATGTGTCAATAAGGTCTGAGTATAGGTTCAAATACCATTTGGGCTGGGGACCAGATACCCATCTAAAGAACAATGGTTGATATTTCAAACAATCTGTGTACAGATATCTATTAACCCCTTAAGGGCCTGTCACACGTGTCAATGTCGCCCGCGATATCGCTCATGCGTCACAAATTATTAATCGCCTGAGCGATGTGGAATTATCGCAGGTAAGATGTCACACGCGTCAATATGACCCAGCGATGCGGTGATGTCGCCATCTTGCGAGCGATTTTATTTAGTCGCTTGTACGATGTCAAAATAGAAAATACGTCGCTGAGTTTAGTGTCACACGCAGCGATGCACAAGGTCTACTGAGCAATGAGCGACAGGTTTTACATTTGGCAATGAAACCTGCGATCGGCGATCAGAGACATGTCGCTGGTTGCATCGCTTGGTCACACGCTTCAATGTCGCTCCTGCGTCACTTTTATGTCGCTCGAGCGACTGAAAATCCGTGACGTACGAGCGACATTGACAGCGATATTGACGCGTGTGACATCCCCTTTAGTGACAGAGACAATTTTTTTTTTTTTTTTTCAACTGTAAATTTTTATTGATAATTTTCAATTTCAATGGTATATTCACTTAAACAATATATCCAATCGTAACAATATAATAAGTAAAGAAAAAACATCCAGACATAGAGAGGGGATAAAGAGAAGAGAAAAGCCGAGGGTAAGGAGATGAGGGAAAGGACGAGGACTAAGGGGGTGGGCAGAGTTAAATTCCCTCCTGCGCCGCAAAATAGTCCCACGGAGCCCATATCATATTAAAGCGGTCTAAGTTGGCATCCAAGAGAGCTGTCAGATATTCCAGTCTTCGTATGTCTCTGATTCCAGATATCACATCTCGATACGACGGGGGATCCAACCTTTTCCAGTAGAGAGCTATTAGACATTTAGCCGCAATTAGTATATGAATCAATAATTTGGAAGCTGCCCTACCTATCCCCCCCAAGTGTGCATGGAGAAGGTAGACCATGGGATCGAGATCCAAATCAACATAAAGCACCTTCAAGATCAGATCTTTAACTAAGGACCAGAAAGGCTGCAATTTGGGGCACGACCAAAAGATATGGAGTACCGTGCCAACATCGGAGCTGCACCGCCAACACGTGTCCGGAAGGAGGGGGTTAATCCCATGAAGAAATACAGGGGTGTGATACCATAGCATCAATAATTTATAATGAGTTTCTTTGTACAAAGTGCAAATAGACACCTTGCTTGCCCTCTCCCATATGGATTGCCAGATCTGAGGAGAGATCTGTCGGCCCAGCATAGCCTCCCATTTTCTCATGTAGGGTAAGCCCCCTCCAGATGCTCCTTCTGCAAGTGTAAGCAGTTGGTACAACTCAGATATTAAACCCTTGGTATCCGTGCCCCTCTTACATAACCTCTCGAACTCAGTCGGTGCCTCCACCCCGGATGCGCCATACAAGGAGGTCGCAAAATTCTTAATTTGAAGGTATTGGTAGAATTCTCTGTTAGACAGGGGAGGAACTGCTTTCAATGTGTCAAACGGTCGGATTTGCATGGTTCGACCGTCGATGATGTCAGCAAAGTGAAAATAGCCAGCAGCCGACCATGGCCGAACCACAGCTGATTCCATCCCGCTGGGCAACAGAGGATGACATAAGAAGGACACCATTGGTGAGCGCCGAGTAGCCAGCGAGAATTTCCTATGGCAGTAGTTCCAGACATCCCTAGTGAGTTGCATAGGTCGCAGCAACGGGACTGAAGGGCCCTTATGACCTATAGGCCATATTAGGGAGTTTGGGTGGATAGGAGCCAGCCAGAGTTTTTCGATTTCCGTCCATTTATTAAAGGCCCGGAAAGAGGACCACGACGGAATCCTGCGGAGATGAGCCGCCCAATAATACCTGGCAACATCCGGGACCGAAAGGCCTCCCTGACGTCTATGGGCCGTCATAGTTGCCTTTGCAATTCTGTGGCGTTTGTTACTCCATACAAATTTCATGATGGCAGCCTGAAGGGACCTGAGCTCTCCCATTGGGACATGCACCGGTAATGTCTCAAAATTATATAATAATTTAGGTATCAATGTCATTTTAACCGCTGCCACCCTACCAAACCACGATATGTGCAGCGGGGACCATTTATGTAAAAGGGCCCTCAGTTCCCTGAAAAGTGGGGGAAAATTAAATTTATAAAGAGTATCAAAGGCCGCAGATATATTTACCCCTAGGTATTTAATAAAATCCGGTTTCCACCGAAATTTAAAATTAAGTTTCAGATGATCCAAAATGTCAGGGGGGATGTTAATGGGCAGGGCCTCAGTTTTACTATGGTTCAACTTGTACCCTGATAGGGAGCCATATAGTCTCAAGGAGGCCAGAAGGTTGGGCAGGGAGATGTGGGGATTTGTAAGTGTGAGGAGGACATCGTCTGCGAACAGAGACACCTTGAATTCTTTGGAGCCCATCCTCAACCCTGAAATATTCACCTCCCTACGAATAGCCGCCGCCAGAGGCTCAATACAGATAGCAAAAATAAGAGGGGAGAGGGGACACCCCTGCCTTGTGCCATTTGAAATGAGGAATCGGGGGGAAGTGTGGAAGGGGAGTTTAATAGAAGCTGACGGGGATCTATATAGAGCCTGAACCGCGCTGAGAAATCTGCCCGAGATGCCAAAAGATCGCAAGGACGCGAATAAAAAGGACCAGTCAAGACGGTCAAAAGCCTTCTCGGCGTCCAAACTCAGGACTAACATCCGGTGACCCCTCCTATTAGCCACATCGATCAGGTCTATGACACGCCGGGTGTTGTCACCTCCTTGGCGGTATGGGATGAACCCCACCTGATCCTTGTGGATGATGTGAGGGAGCCACTGACTCAGCCTGACCGCCAGTATTTTGGCATATATTTTTAGGTCAGAGTTCAACAGCGCGATGGGCCGGTAGTTGGCACAGTCTACAGGGTCCTTACCTGGTTTGGGCAGGAGAATCAGGTGGGAGTGGGACATGGTGTCTGGAATATCCGAACCCTCCATGAAGGAGTTGAAAAGGGAGGTCATATGGGGCGCCAGGTCCGTTGCAAATGTTTTGTAATAAAGGTACGTAAGACCATCCGGACCAGGAGATTTACCCTGGGGTAGCACCTCCAAAACCTCCCCCAACTCCTCAGAAGTGATCGGTTGGTTGAGGGCAGTGATAGCCTCCTGAGAGAGAGAGGGGAGCTGCAAACTGGATAGGTACCCCTCTATATCATCAATGCTCCGGGGGATGCCATCCGGTCGGAGGGGTTAGATTATACAATCGTTTATAAAAGGAAAGAAAAATATCTGAGATGGAAGCAGGGTTATAATGAAGAACTCCATTCGAGTCCCGTAAAGCCTGGGGCAAGCCCCTGCTGTGCGTTTCTTAAGCTGGCGGGCCAGGAGGGTATGGGCTTTGTTTCCCTTTTCGTAAAACCTCTGTTTGGAGAAGAGGAGAAGTTTCTCCACTTTTTTGATGGAGAGGTCTTTCAATTGCTCGCGGAGCCGTACAACTGTATTTAAAGAAGGGACAGATGGGTGGTGGATCAGTTTGGCCTCTTCCAGCGAAAGCTGGGTGGTCAGCTGGGCCCGCTGGGCAGCCTCGTCTCTTTTAGCTCTCGCCCCCTCCCTGATACAATACCCCCTCATCACAGCCTTGTGTGCCTCCCACAGAACAGAGGGGGAAGAGACTGAGCCCTGGTTGATCTGGAAGTATTCAACCAGATGACGGTGCAGGGTGGCCTTGATAAGGGGGTCCTTGATAAGGTACTCGTTTAGGCGCCATTGGTTCCTATTCCTAAGTATGCGGGTTCGTTTAAGATCTAAAATTATGGGGGAGTGGTCGGACCAGGTAATGGCCCCTGTATCGGAACTCTCCATTAGTTGCAGAATAGAGCTGCTCACGAAGAAATAATCTATGCGGGTATAAGTTCGATGGGGGGCTGAGTAGTAGGTGAAGACTTTCTCCCCAGGGTGATCAACCCTCCAAGCGTCAAAGAGGACCTCGGCCCTGATTAGCTTTCTGAACTCTAGGGACAGTTTCTGCAAGCCGTCCGAAGGAGGATGTCCCCCAACCGAATGGCGGTCGAAAGATTCCGAAAAAGGAGCATTAAAGTCCCCCCCCAGCACCAAAGGCGCCGTAGGGAGACCTCTAATCAGAGCCAAGACCCTCCTGAGGAAATGAATCTGGCCACTATTTGGTGAATAAATGTTGGCCAGGACTAGTGGTTTGTCTCCCAGTTTGGCTTCGAGGATAACATATCTGCCTCCAGAATCAACATGAGATCGGGATACCTGGATAGGGCTTTGAGGGGAGAGCAAGATGGCTACGCCACCTTTCTATTGGGAGAATAAGAGGAGTAAGCAGAGGGATAAAACCTTGCCGCAAAGGCGAAAGACCCCTTAGCATCATAGTGTGTTTCCTGTAAAAAGGCTACATCGGCTTTGAGTAATTTCAACTCCTGGAGGGTCAGCCTGCGTTTGCGGGGGGAGTTAAGCCCCCGAACATTGAGGGATATTATACGCACCATGGTGGAGATGAAAAAGGCACAGCCTGTCCTGGTTTGTGGAGTAAGCCTGCAGGCTCAGCGGGCTCCATGGGCGGCACAGAGAGGCCTCGGCCGACCCCCCCCCCATCCCCGCCACATCCCCCAGAAGAAAGGAGTGGGATAGAGGGAGATAGAAGGCAGAAGAAGGAATAGAAGCATAGGGAATAAGAAGGGAAACAGACAAAGAGGTAAGAAAGACAACAAAGGAATATATAAACAGAATAACTATAAAACAGACCGAGTAATCGGTGAATTCCCGGGTATATTTCCGGCTGGACGACGACCCGGGTTAGTCCTCCGTCCCTCACAAATAAAAAGAAAGAAAACTTGAGGGGGGGGGAGAAGGGTCCTACCGTCCCCTAGTCGAACACCAGTGTAAAAATGAGGGGGCGGTGTCCGAGAAAAGCCAATCCGGTGGTACGTGTAGCACCAATAGGGCCCTAATAGAGCCACAAAGGGGGAAAAAGTGAGAGTAGAACAGAAAAAAATCACCCCTAACTAAGGCAGAGACACCCGCCTGTAAGGGGAAAGTTAGTGCAAGTCAGGCCTGTGGGTGTTAGTACTAAGATGTAAGAGGAGAAGACATGCAACAAGAAAGGCCTGACTAAAATAAATGAGACAGTGTATGAGGTTTTAGATACTTAATAAACCATGCTGTAGAAGTAAAAATTAGGCACCAGCAGCAAGAATGCAAAAAAATAACTAGTTTAAGGATACAGTTCGTATAGACTCCACAAACGGTGAGGAGTCGGCCGATTAACAGTCAGCCATATATGGAGAGACAAAAGTCCTTCAAGACGTCATGCCAGACGCCTGCTTGTTTCAGCGGGGACGGAGAGAAGAGGGATCCCGACGTCCCCGGCCCCCTCCCCGGGGGCTCCTCTTGGGTAGTCCTCTGGACCACACCGGGGCCGGGGCAGGGCCCGGCAGGACCAACTCCCAGTCAGGCAGTTCGATAACTGGAATGTCCAGGGCCCTGCAGAAGGCTGGAGAGTCCGCCGGCACATGGAGCACT
>JARQOC010000003.1:639525674-639600884 GCA_033576535.1 Allobates femoralis
TGGAATGGGTTCCCCGGGGAAGTAATGGAAGAATAGAGAACTCACACAAAGAGGAGGCTCATCAGGTGGAGCTGTAAGCTGACAGTCTGTGGGAACAAGAGTATGGCTTCTCCAGTGCAGGCTAATAAACACACCACACAGTCTTAGTCTTTGCACCGGGTTTTACTGGTGACACTGGCAGTAAACAGTTCTTTACACAGTCCACGGGTATTGCTGGCCTGGGTAGTCACCAAAGGATTAGGAAGTTTCACTGGAGACCCTCTTTGTCTAATTTTCCTCTCATCAGTCCTTACTGCGCTCTCCTCTTTCCCTCCTTGCGCTCCCACACACAGAGCCCACCTCAGGTCCCCACAGATCCTTACGGAGTCTAATGTCCTTGGAGCCTCCGTCTGAGTCTATCACCTCTGGGCCTCCTCCTGTAGTCTATCACTCTCTGGGCCTCCTTGACCCTATACAGGGGCCTTAGGGGAATTATGTCGGGGTTGCCACAACCTCTAAAGAAGTCGTGCCGTCTGATTCTGTGGCTCGGGGATAAACGCCCGCACCGCCTCGGAGCCAGTCCTTCGGTTTGGATTGGATCCCTCTGGCCGGGGAGATGTACCGGCACAGATTCAGGTGCACCTCAACACCTTAGGATCCCCTTCAGTTCCCGGACCACCTCTTCTAAGGTGCCCTCCACTGTGCATCTTGCAGGGTTCATCTCCAACGACTGTCTCTCTGACTTTCCCGCTCTCCACTATACCACCTAAGCTCCTCCCATCGGGACCAGTTTCCTAGCAACAGATCAACCTATTGGTCCCTTGACCTAAGGTGTGTGGATGCGTGTGGTCAGGGTCCCTGATTAACATTAGTCCCCTAATCACAGGGATACTATACACTCTTGTCTGGGTGCAGTACCCCTACGTGGCATCCCAACCAGTGAGGCGCCACATTCCCCCTTGGTTAAGCTCACTCGTCTGCGAGTGACCCGACCCGTACCTGGCTCAGAGTTTAAATTTTTTTTATATGCATTTCAAACAATAAAGTAACATTTTTATTCACACAAAACATTACGCAGTATTTTTCATCCCTTCCAGGAGGCACTTTTTGTTATAACGGGACCAAAAACCATTTTAAAGCTATATACAGCCAGTCTAAACAAGCAGGGTTCAAACACACAGTTCCGGTGGTAATTATCTGCTGTGGTAATGTCCATGTCACCAACGGACTGTTTAAAGGCAAAATATCACATTTTACTGAGTTCTCGGCTTAACGGATTATAGTCCAGCAAGTCTCAATGGCACATAAAAAAAGTCACACAATGTTCATATCACACACTCTTAACTATATACATAATCAGATTTTACGTCTTTAGTCCTTGCTCTTGTATACACGCTGGGCATACCAGCCTTTAGGCACTACATGTCTCTCATAGTCGACCCGGTAATGCCGGTATAGATCTCTGTCCGGGTGAACCTTGGGGAGGTGAGCCTCCACATCGTGCCGGCTCATGAACACCTCCTCTCACAGGCCTTGTTCCTGGATGAACCCCCACCCACCCTCCAGGTTAAACGCCGTCAACGTACCTGATTTCCTTTCCTCAGGTGGTCTCAGCAGCAACCCTTGGGCTCTCTCCAGCAATTTCTCCTGCTCCTGGGTCCACCATTCCTCTCTGCGGTGCTGTTGTTCTGTCTGGTTGGAACGGTACTGCTGTCCCGCCAGCTCGGGTCGTTCTCAAACCAGTACGGCGGCACTTTCCTGCACCCCGGTGATGGCAGCGACACCGACTCTCCCCACCTGCCGATGATGGTCCCACCAGAAGACCCAGGGCCCGGATGCCCCGACTTTGTCGTTGCTGCTGTCTTGGTCGTCCTCCACAGGTCCCTTTTCCTCTGAGTCCGGCTGAATGGCTTCTCTAGGACTGCCTCCACGACCACGTCGGGTTCTCCCAGGGGCACCTCTGGGACATCAGATTCAGCTGGCTCCTCCGGGTCCTCGTTATCATCAGCAGATGGCTCAGGGTTGTCTGGCACTGTGCGGGGCCCGGATGCCCCAACGTCTACATTGACGACAGGTTCCAGTCTCTCCTCTGGGAGAACTGGCTGAGGGTCTGGTCTCGGTACCTCCTCGGTGGTCTCAGCCTCACCCAGGGTCGAGGCTCTTGCCTGCGCCTCTGGTCCGTTAGCTCCCTGCTGCTCCGCCAGCCGGGACAGCTCGGACCTGGTGTTTGCGCACCACTGCCTGAAGGTCCAGTCCAGTGTCTCATTTAACTGGACCCTCAAGTCCCGAAAAGCAGACTACACCCGTCTTTCTTTGTCTGTCTACTGCCGCACCCTTCCAGCCTCTTTTTGTATCTTCCGACAAGGGTACTTTGATCTTTGGCCCAACCCCTTGGTTTTTCTATGGCAATTGGGGTGGGCTGGCAGTTTCACACCTCTGGCATGGCCCTCCCACGATGAGGGGCCGAGGCACGCTCCTGGGCCAGCACATGTTGTTGTTAAGTCTCTGACCCCGCCATTTTGGGGCCCAGCTTTAAAGTTCAGTTCAAAGTAAAGTTCAAGGCGCACAGTACCCGGTTTTACCAGGCACGGGATCCTGTTCGTGATGCTAAAAGCTGACCCATCCCAGGCCCTTGAGGACTCTGTCCCAGGCTTTGTAGTTCACAGGTGGCCTATGCCCGGGCCCTGGTGGTCGCTGAAAAAGGGGATAAAAATAAAATAAAAAGAGTTTGTGATGCCACTCACTGTATCCGGTAATAATACCGGCGCTGCTGCAGACCTTCGGGTATGGTGATGAGGCAGCTAGTTGGTAACGCTCCCTCCTCCACCCCCCACTGCCCCCTCCTACTTCTTGTGTCTCTGCAGACAACTTTGCAACACACTTCACAAGAAAGATTGATTAAATCAGACAAGTGTTTGCTACCCAACCACAACCCCCATGTGTACCAGACCACTCCCCCACTAACCCTCCTCCCGTCCATCACTGAATGAGACCTTGCACACCACCTCTTCAGATCGCACCTCACACACTTGTGCACTGGACCCCATACCATCCCACTTCCTCCCCAACTTCACCACCACACTTATCCCAGCCCTAACCCACCTCTTCAACCTATCACTAACTTTCCTTCTGCTTTTAAACATGCAATTATACCGTTTTTTTCCTGATTTGGAAGATCAGGAAAAAACCTGATTCTTACAGGATTAATTTTTTTTGCCCATTTCTTTAATGATTTCAGGAGAAAACATGAAGCAACAATATTCTACATGACAAAATTAAAGTGAATGGGCAAAATACTGTAAGAATCGGGTTTTTCCTGATGTTCCAAATCAGGAAAAAACTGCAAGTGTGAAAGGCCCCTTAAAGAAGCCATCCCTCAACTCCACTTCTATATCCAGCTACTAGCCCATATCCCAGCTCCCGTTCGCTTCCAAACTTCTTGAAAAGCATGTCCACACTGTACTATCATCTCTCTCTTTGACAACCTTCAATTCAGCGTCTCCTCACCACACCACTGAAACTGCCCTGACCAAAATTACTAACGACTTACTCATGGCCAAAGCTAACAGACATTTTTCCGTCCTCCTCCTTCTAGACTTGTCCTCTGCATTTGACACAGTCAACCACTGTCTATTACAGATCCTCTCTTCCATTGGTAGCACTGACCTTGCCCTCTCCTGGATCTCCTTCTACCTTTCCAACTGCACATTTAAGCGCCTCTCACTCCCACGCGACCTCCTCGCCCCATCCCCTCCCTGTTGGAGTCCCTCAAGGCTTGGTCCTGTGGCCCCTCCTTTTTTTCAATCTATACCCTTGGTCTAAAGAACTCAAATTCCCATGGCTTCCAGTATCACCTGTACGCTGATGACTCTCAGATCTCTCTCTCTGGGCCAGATCTCACCTCTCTCCTTTCCAGAATCCCGGACTGTATCAGCCATATCCTCCTTCTCCTCTCACTTCTTAAACTCAATGTAGACAAAACTGAACTGATTATCTTTCCTCCATTCCACACACCTTCCTTACCAGATCTATCAAAATAAATGACATCACACTTTGCCTTGTACCTGAAGTCCGCTGTCTCAAAGTAAACCTTGAGTACGAACTCAAAAATATTTCCAGAATCCGTCCCTTCCTCAACCCTCAATCTTCTATTAGTGCAGGACCTCATAATCTTTCGTCTCGACTACTGCAACCTCCTCCTCTGCAGCCTCCCGGTTAACACTCTTGCACCTCTCCAATCTGTCCTTAACTCTGCTGCCTGACTAATCCACCTCTCTCCTGGCTATTCCTCCACTTCTCCCCTCTGCAAATTCCTCCACTGGCTCCCAATTCACCAGCGTATTAAAATTCAAAATACTAAAATTCAAAATACTAACATTGACTTACAAAGCGGTCCACAATCTGTCCCCCCCCATATATCTCTGAACTAATCTCCCGCGATCATCCAACTAGTAATCTTCGATCCTCCCAAGACCTCCTCTTTTCCTCCACACTTATACGTTCCTCATCTAACCACCTGCAAGACTTTGCCCGAGCATCCACCATTCTCTGGGATTCTGCACCCCAAAACGTCCGGCTGTCCCCTACACTTGGAACCTTCAAGCGGAAACTGAAAACAATGACCACAGTGCCACCTCACCACCACTGGACCCGATGCTCCACTACCACCGGATCTGGTGCTCCACCACCACCAGAGCAGACCCAACCTACTGTCTCTCTCCCCACTGCCCTGTAGAATGTAAGCCCGCAAGGGCAGGGTCCTCTGTCCCCTCTGTATGTATCAATCTGTCACTGTTAGTTTGTACGTTGTATCTTTAACTTGTTTGTATGTAACCCTTTCTCATGTATAGCACCGTGGAATCAACAGTGCTCCACAAATTATATATATATATACATATACACACACATACATACAGTGCCTACAAGTAGTATTCAACCCCCTGCAGATTTAGGTGGTTTGATAAGATGCAAATAAGTTAGAGCCTTCAAACTGCAAACGAGAGTAGGATTTATTAACAGAAGCATAAATCTTACAAACCAAAAAGTTATGTTGCTCAGTTGAATTTTAATAAATTTTAAACATAAAAGTGTGGGTCAATTATTCAACCCCTAGGTTTAATATTTTGTGGAATAACCCTTGTTTGCAATTACAGCTAATAATCGTCTTTTATAAGACCTGATCAGGCCGGCACAGGTCTCTGGAGTTATCTTGGCCCACTCCTCCATGCAGATCTTCTCCAAGTTATCTAGGTTCTTTGGGTGTCTCATGTGGACTTTAATCTTGAGCTCCTTCCACAAGTTTTCAATTGGGTTAAGGTCAGGAGACTGACTAGGCCACTCCATCACCTTGATTTTTTCCCTCTTGAACCAGGCCTTGGTTTTCTTGGCTGTGTGCTTTGGATCGTTGTCTTGATGAAGATGAAATTATGACCCATCTTAAGATCCTTGATGGAGGAGCGGAGGTTCTTGGCCAAAATCTCCAGGTAGGTCGTGCTATCCATCTTCCCATGGATGCGGACCAGATGGCCAGGCCCCTTGGCTGAGAAACAGCCCCACAGCATGATGCTGCCACCACCATGCTTGACTGTAGGGATGGTATTCTTGGGGTCGTATGCAGTGCCATCCAGTCTCCAAACGTCACGTGTGTGGTTGGCACCAAAGATCTCGATCTTGGTCTCATCAGACCATAGAACCTTGAACCAGTCTGTCTCAGAGTCCTCCAAGTGATCATGAGCAAACTGTAGACGAGCCTTGACATGACGCTTTGAAAGTAAAGGTATCTTACGGGCTCGTCTGGAACGGAGACCATTGCGGTGGAGTACGTTACTTATGGTATTGACTGAAACCAATGTCCCCACTGCCATGAGATCTTCCCGGAGCTCCTTCCTTGTTGTCCTTGGGTTAGCCTTGACTCTTCGGACAAGCCTGGCCTCGGCACGGGAGAAAACTTTCAAAGGCTGTCCAGGCCGTGGAAGGCTTACAGTAGTTCCATAAGCCTTCCACTTCCGGATGATGCTCCCAACAGTGGAGACAGGTAGGCCCAACTCCTTAGAAAGGGTTTTGTACCCCTTGCCAGCCTTGTGACCCTCCACGATCTTGTCTCTGATGGCCTTGGAATGCTCCTTTGTCTTTCCCATGTTGACCATGTATGAGTGCTGTTCACAAGTTTGGGGAGGGTCTTAAATAGTCAGAAAAGGCTGGCAAAAGAGATAATTAATCCACACATGTGAAGCTCATTGTTCTTTGTGCCTGAACTACTTCTTAATACTTTAGGGGGACCAAACAGAATGCTGGTGGTTTGAATAATAATTGACCCACACTTTTATGTTTAAAATGTATTAAAATTCAACTGAGCAACATAACTTTTTGGTTTGTAAGATTTATGCTTCTGTTATTAAATCCTACTCTTGTTTGCAGTTTGAAGGCTCTAACTTATTTGCATCTTATCAAACCACCTAAATCTGCAGGGGGTTGAATACTACTTGTAGGCACTGTACATACACACACACACAGCATATCTAAACACATAATCCATGTATGGTATATAAGTATATATATATATTGGCCAATTTATGTACCAAGAACCCCAGAAAATAAAAAAAAAATAAGAATATTGAGTTTACTGAAAACGTGAGTTTTGCATTTTTTCCTCATATATAGACTGCTAGTTAGCATGTGTACATTTTTGGTAATAGCTGAGTACTGCAGTGAATTTTTTCTGGTTGTTTGTTCCAGCGTCGCAGCTAGCACCAGTTCACACTATGTCTTGAGTGCTGTGCACTTTTTTTCTGTTTTATGTCTAATATGTGGAGTTGCTGGCTCCATAGCTGCACTTAGCACCTCATCGCCCCCAGGTGGTCTGTGGTCTGAGGTTGAGATGGTGTCCACCCACTTAGAAGTGGGACAGGGAGGACAGGGATATCAGCGTAGGACTCATCAGACCTGGGGTCACCGTGGCGTGGTTGATGAGCAAACAGAAGTGAATTTCCTCTGTATATATATATATATATATATATGTATATATATGTGTGTGTATGTGTATATATATATATATATATATATTATATATATGTATATATATATATATATTTTTTTTTTTTTTTACAAACTTCTGAATTTAGATTTAAGTAGAAAAAAAAAAAAAAAGAGGGCTTGGTATCATCCTAAGGCTATGTGACCACACTGCATATTTGGGCAGAGATTTTCTGCTCCACATACTCATCTTCTGGCGGAGAAACAGTGCATTGTTGGCACGTTTTTGTTCCTTGCGCTTTTTTTTATTATGTCAATGCCTGAAAAACACACCGAAATACAGATCAACAATTGACATCTGCAGATTTTTGCTGCACCAAATGCACAAGGAATAAAACTGCAAAGTTGGCACAGCACTTCTGAAATGTCATAGACATTACTAGCTTCTGGATAAGTATGCAGATTGTGATGCAGATTTCTCAAAAGAAAAAAAAAAACGAAGCAAAAACCACAGCATGGGCATGAGACCTATTTGTACTGACCTGTACAATTTGCTAGATTCCATTTATCAAATCTGGAGAGGGTTAAACTGACGAGAAGAACAAGATAGATTTGGGTCCCTATTTAGCTGTGCATTGAGACGTACAATCCCATACACTGCTTTATTAATGAGATATCTCATGTAGCGTCAATATGAATCCAGACTGCTAGATAGAAAACTACAAGTAACATGTCTGAAATCTACCACCATCATATAGAATTCTACTCACCTGGAGTTATGGTCTCTGTGTTGTAAAAGTAATAGGCACCGAGCCCCATGGTCAGAGACAACAGCAGCAACTTCATCCCTGCCATGCAAAACGGTTTGTGTCAGAGATGAGAATGGCACTTGTCTGGGCAGCAGCTTCACTTCAATAGTGTGTCCTTGACACTTTTATATGCAAGGTAATCTCCTCCTCCCAGGTGAAAGTCTGCAGCCTGTACAGCCTTCTTCACTGCTTTATACCAAGTGAAAGAAAGGTCACTAATATCAGCGACATAAGCCAAATAATATGAAAGGCTATCAGTGGTAGGGAACTCCAGGCCTCAAAAGCCGCAAACAGTGCAGGTGTTCAGGATTTCCTTAGCAATGCACAGGTGATAATTGAATCCCCTTGGCTGGTGATGATTCTCATCCTTGTGCAATACTAATGGTGGGTTTACACGTCCCGATATCAGCGTCCAACTCTGACCAAAAGTCACGTGGTTCGTGCGTTGGACCCGATATCGTTCGTGCGTTGTATGGTGTGAACGTCCAATACGATGCACAAACGATGTCAATCCGATATCGGGATCGAATGAGCGTGCTCTCCAACGGCCCGATATTGGATGCCGGTTGGAGCCGGATCGTGCTGTGTGACAGCCCAACTCCGATGTGCAGTACAACGTCCCCCATTCACTCCCATGTTAAATGGTCGTTCCTGGGTCGGCCGTACAAGGGGGGCGCACACATCGTAGGGACGTTGAATCCCGATATCGCGCTGTGTAAACCTCCGATGCGATTCTTGGAAATCCGGGCACAAAAAGCGCGCTCCCGCGCTGTCGGATCCAATATCGGACCAACGTTGGAGCGTGTAAACCCACAATAAGGAAAACCTAAAAACATGACTTTTGTGCGGCTCTTGACACCTGGAGTTCCCTACCCCTAGCTATGTGCATACATCCAGTATTTGCAGGAGGAAAAACCAGTGCTCACAAGAATAGCATTGCATATTAAATAGGTGTTTTGCTTCGTTTTTCCTTTTTTTTTTTTAATTAATGTGGGTAAAAGGAAACAAATAAAGGGAGGAGCCAGCACTACTTGTGGATAGTATAACATAAAATGTGCGTTGCACATACTTATTCCAAACTGTACTATAATATAAAACTAGATTTTTATCAAATAATTGATCAATTTTCTAAGCCACCCTGCAACGTCAAGGCAAATCTGAATAGGGCGGTCCTACTCTATATATTTTATTTAAGTTGTGCCATGTGGACTCCACTATTCATTAAAAGCAGAACCATAAAAAACAAATGCTGCAAAGACTCTGAAAGAACTAACAAAAAAAGGCTTAAATCTACAAGGACAATAATCATTTAGAAATCTCTTTCAGTTTGCTGGTACTGTAAAACACTGCAGCTTTTATGGTGGGTTTACACACACCAATCATTGTGTCCAATATCTGAACAGATCTCTGGTTGCAGTGAAATCATGGACACATAGTTCCAATTTGAGTCTGTGTACAACATGGAGCAATGTGTCCATGATTTCACTGCAACCAGAGATCTGTTCAGATATTGGACACAATGATTGGTGTGTGTAAACCCACCATTACTGTGGACAAAGATATAAGTGGGAAAAGATCTATTGCCACATAGCAGCTGCACTTGTATATAGAGTCTGTGGCTATTAATCAAGAAATGGCCAACAGGCAAGGGGGCAAGGCAACAATAAAAGTTTATGCACTCGAGTATATCCCTGCAATCATGAACACATTCACTTATTTATCTTCATGTTTTGTAATTGATCGCTCTGTTTTCAACTATGAACAGGGTCAGATTTAGACATTTCTATGCCCTATACCAGGGGTCTCAAACACGCGGACCCCGGGCCACATACCGCCCGCGAGGCTTCACACTGTGGCCCGAAGCACCACAGAAAAATACGCATGGCCCAGTCCATTGTACAGGGGGCCGCCACAGTACTCGCTTTATTGTGATTTCCGGGTACCGCTCAAACAAGCTCTAAGTCCTTCGCTCCTGTACCTCTATGCAAGCTGGCGGACCAATCAGAAGCCTGCAGCTGACGTCATACGCCGACGTCAGCTACAAGCTTCTGATTGGTCTGCCGGCTTGCACAGATGTACAGGAGTGAAGGACTCAGAGCTTGTTTGAGCGGTACCCGGAAATCACAATAAAGTGGGTACTGCGGCAGCCCCCTGTACAATGGACCGGGACATCGTTGTGTGTGTGAGTGAGAGTGTGTATGTCTGAGTGTGTGTTGATGTGTGTGTATATGTGAGTGTACATGTATGTGAGTGTGTATATGCGAGTGTGTCTGTGTGCGAGTATGTGTGTGAATGTCTGAGTGTGTATGTGTGTGTATATGTATATGTGTGTGAGTATGCATGGGTGTGAATATGTGTGAGTAAATGTGTGAGTGTATAAGTGAGTGTGTGTATGTGTGCGAATTTCTGAGTGTGTATATGTGAGTGAGTGTGTGTATATGTGAGTGTGTTTGAGTGTGTGTATATGTATCTGAATGTGTGTGAGAATATGCCTGAGTGTGTATACGTGAGTGTGTATGTGTGTCTGCGAGTGTCTATATGTGTGAGTGTGTATGTGTGAGTGTGTGTATATGCCTGAGTGTATGTGTGTGAGAATATGCCTGAGTGTGTATAGGTGTGTATATGTGAGTGTGTGTGTGAGAATGTCTGAGTATGTGTGTGTGTATATGTATGTGTGTGTATATGTGTAAAGTTGTGGCTAAAAGTATTGTCACCCCTGCAATTCTGTCAGATAATACTCAGTTTCTTCCTGAAAATGATTGCAATCACAAATTCTTTGGTATTATTATCTTCATTTAATTTGTCTTCAATGAAAAACACAAAAGAGAATGAAGCAAAAAGCAAAACATTGATCATTTCACACAAAACTCCAAACATGGGCCAGACAAAAGTATTGGCACCCTCAGCCTAATACTTGGTTGCACAACCTTTAGCCAAAATAACTGCGATCAACCGCTTCCTGTAACCATCAATGAGTTTCTTACAATGCTCTGCTGGAATTTTAGACCATTCTTCCTTGGCAAACTGCTCCAGGTCCCTGATATTTGAAGGGTGCCTTCTCCAAACTGCCATTTTTAGATCTCTCCACAGGTGTTCTATGGGATTCAGGTCTGGACTCATTGCTGGCCACCTTAGGCTGGCTTCACACTGCATGTGATCCGATCCGTAGCTGTCCGCTTGAGGCAGACAGCCGCGGACCGGATCAGCACACAGACTGGGGGGCTATTATGCCCTCCGATCCTGTGTGCAGCGCACACAGCTGCAGCCGCTGACAGGTCAGGACCGCGGCGCTCGCGGTCCTCACCTATCAGCAGCAGGAACTGCGTGCGCTGCACACAGGATCGGAGGGCATAATAGCCCCCTAGTCCTGTGTGCTGATCCGGTCCGCGGCTGTCTGCCTCAAGCGGACAGCTACGGATCGGATCACACACGCAGTGTGAAGCCGGCCTTAGAAGTCTCCAGTGCTTTCTCTCAAACCATTTTCTAGTGCTTTTTGAAGTGTGTTTTGGGTCATTGTCCTGCTGGAAGACCCATGACCTGAGGGAGACCCAGCTTTCTCACACCTGGCTCTACATTATGCTGCAAAAT
The DNA here is from genome assembly GCA_033576535.1 of Allobates femoralis. Lineage (NCBI taxonomy): Eukaryota > Metazoa > Chordata > Amphibia > Anura > Aromobatidae > Allobates > Allobates femoralis. The sequence continues at coordinate 639,537,023 of JARQOC010000003.1, forward strand.
TTGTTGGTAGTCTTCAGACTTCATAATGCCATGCACACGGTCAAGCAGTCCAGTGCCAGAGGCAGCAAAGCAACCCCAAAACATCAGGGAACCTCCGCCATGTTTGACTGTAGGAACCGTGTTCTTTTCTTTGAATGCCTCTTTTTTTCTCCTGTAAACTCTATGTTGATGCCTTTGTCCAAAAAGCTCTACTTTTGTCTCATCTGACCAGAGAACATTCTTCCAAAACATAAGTTTTGGCAAACTCCAGCCTGGCTTTTTTTATGTCTCAGGGTAAGAAGTGGGGTCTTCCTGGCAGTGGCGTAACTAGAGTCCGAAGGGCCCCGATGCGAAATTTGGACCTGGGCCCCCCCCTTCCCTGCACGCCTACATTGGTCAGATGTACAGGCCTCATGCAGTGACGTAGCAACTGTTTGTGGCGCCCCGGGCGGTCGAAATGTTTGCCGCGACTGACGTTGGTCGTTGATAATCCGGAAGCAATGTCTATAATGTTTTAGGATCAAGTCTGTTAAGTTAAAGATTACAACATCCACATGACTACATCACCAGAACCACCGGCAATACAATAACACATTACTAAAACCCCTGTCAGTATATTGCCAGAACCATTGTCAATACAGTAATACATCACCAAAACCAGTTAATACATCATCCCATACTGTTCACCCCCCATGTGTCCCATGCAGCTTATTCTCCATCCACATGTTCCATGCAGTTCATACTTCCCCCCCCCATACCGCTCCCATGTTCCACGCAGCCTTTCCCTCATCTATGTAGCTTCTCCCCCATCCACCCATCTTCTGCCCCCTTTTTCATGCCCCCCTCCTCCATCCATCTTCTGCCCCCTTTTCCAAGCCGCCTCATCCATCCATTAATCCATCCCATTCGGCCCCCTCTTCCAGGCTGCCCCATCCATCCATTCGGCCCCCTCTTCCAGGCTGCCCCATCCATCCATTCTGCCCCCTCTTCCAGGCCGCCCCATATATCCCATTCTGTCCCCCCCCAGGCTATCTTTGGCTGTAATAGCGCCTTACCTGACTCTACGCTCCTGATTCCAGATTCCTCATCCCAGCAGCTTCTTCCTCTGCGGCTCCCGGTCTCTAGCTCGCCTGCACTCGGCAACAGCACCAGGCACCCGGACCACCCCTGTGTACATCCATATCCCTGCACCCCTGTCTCATTCATATCCCTGCACACCTGTCCCATTCATATCCCAGCACCCTTGTCCCATCCATATCCCTGCCCCCCTGTGCCCCATCCATATCCCTGCCCCCCCTGTGCCCCATCCATATCCCAGCACCCATGTGCCCCATCCATATCCCAGCACTCCTGTGCCCCATCCATATCCCAGCACCCCTGTGCCCCATCCATATACCAGCACCCCTGTGCCCCAACCCTGTGCCCCATCCATATCCCAGCACTCCTATGCCCCATCCATATCCCAGCACCCCTGTGCCCCATCCCTGCGCCCCTGTGCCCCATCCATATCTCAGCACCCCTGTGCCCCATCCCTGCACCCCTGTGCCCCATCCCTGCACCCCATCCATATTCCTGTGCTGTGCCCCATCCCTGCACCCCTGTGCCCCATCCATATCCCTGTGCTGTGCCCCATCCCTGCACCCCTATGCCCCATCTTCGGCTGTTCCCAGCTACTAGAGCACAGCGCGAATCGATGCACAGTGTACTGACACTGGCATTGAAGCTGTACACGCCCTGCCGCCTGCTCCTCACACACTTACCTGGCGCAATGCTGCCTGAGCCACCGCCGCCGTCGGATGTGCTGCCTGGGTGGGAACTTCAAATCCCCATCTCTGTTGCCGCCCCCACACACGTGCCGCGTGAGGTGGACTGCCTCCCCCCACGCTACGCCACTGGCCCCATGTAATGTTCTAAATCCTATATAGACTCACAAATTGACCTCTCTCCCCTTCATTATGTGTTACTGTCCCTCATCCTGCTATATATGGTCCTCCTCCTGGAATATGCCCTTATCCTGGTATATATGGTCCTCCATTATAGTATAACGCAGCCTCATAGCCCTTCATATAATATAATGCAGCCTCATAACCCATCATATAATATAATACAGACTCCTAGACTTCCATACAATATAATGCAGCAGCATAGATCTGCAGATAATATAATGCAGCTTCACAGCCCTCCAGATATACTGCAGCATCACAGCCCTTCATATAATATTATGCAGTGTCACAGCCCTCCAGAAAATATAATGCAGCGTCACAGCCCTCCAGATAATGTAATGCAGCGTCACAGCCCTGCAGATAATGTAATGCAGCGTTACAGCCCTGCAGATAATGTAATGCAGCGTCACAGCCCTCCAGATAATGTAATGCAGCATCACAGCCCTGCAGATAATATAATGCAGCATCACAGCCCTGCAGATAATATAATGCAGTGTCACAGCCCTTCATATAATATAAAGCAGAGCTATAGCTCTACAGATAATATAATGCAGCGTCATAGCTCTCCAGATAATATAATGTAGCGTCACAACCCTTCATATAAGATAATGCACCCTCATAGCCCTCCAGATAATATAATGCAGCGTCACAGCCCTTCATATAGTATAACACAATAATTCAGCCTCATAGCCCTCCATATAGCATACATCTTCCCCACACAGACACACTTCCCCCTGTACAACCAGCCCCAGTCACCCAGTTACACTGCTCTCTGTACAGCCCTCCCCCCCACAGACACAGCCCACTGTACAGCCCCCGCACACACACACACACTGCCCCCTGTACAGCCCCCACACACACACACGGTCAAACACACAGTCACGCACACACACGGTCAAACACACACACGGTCAAACACACACACACACGGTCAAACACACAGTCACACACACACGGTCACACACACACACGGTCAAACACACAAAGTCAGACACACACACCACGGTCACACACACACACACACACGGTCACACACACACGGTCAACCACACACACACGGTCAAGCACACATACACGGTCAAACACACACACAAGGTCAAACACACACACAATGACACACACTGACACTCCCTGTACCGACCACCAGTTGTGATCAGTCTCTGTGGCCTACGGGGCCCCCGCTCTCCTCCTGACTGAGGTATGTGTTGTACAATGCACCGACCCCCAGCTGTGATCAGTCTGTGGCCCCAAGCTCCCCTCCTGAGGTCTGTGCTGGATACTGATCTCCCCCCCTCTCCAAGAGCTGCAGCTCTTCTGCATTTGTGCTCCCGCCGGCAGCTCCGTTCTGTGTGTGATGAGGTCACATGACCTCATCACAGTGCAGCAGCGGCGGCCGCGGGAGATTTAAAGCGGCAGTGCCTACCAGTCTTCCGGTAGCCGTGATCAGCCGCCTGGGGACCGGCCGGGGAGAGCGCTGCGCAGTGACATGGATGCACATCCATGTAAAGCTGTCACAGCGGTTGTGGGTTCCGGGCCCCTGTACCTCCGGGCCCGGTCTCACTTGCGACCCCTGCGACCGCGGATGGTACGCCACTGCTTCCTGGGTCTCCTACCATACAGTCCCTTTTCATTCAGACGCCGACAGATAGTACGGGTTGACCCTGTTGTACCCTCGGACTGCAGGGCAGCTTGAACTTGTTTGGATGTTAGTCGAGGTTCTTTATCCACCATCCGCACAATCTTGCGTTGAAATCTCTTCTCAATTTTTCTTTTCCGTCCACATCTAGGGAGGTTAACCACAGTGCCATGGGCTTTAAACTTCTTGATGGCACTGCGCACGGTAGACACAGGAACATTCAGGTCTTTGGAGATGGACTTGTAGCCTTGAGATTGCTCATGCTTCCTCACAATTTGGTTTGTCAAGTCCTCAGACAGTTCTTTGGTCTTCTTTCTTTTCTCCATGCTCAATGTGGTACACACAAGGACACAGTACAGAGGTTGAGTCAACTTTAATCCATGTCAATTGGCTGCAAGTGTGATTTAGTTATTGCCAACACCTGTTAGGTGCCACAGGTAAGTTACAGGTGCTGTTAATTACACAAATTATAGAAGCATCACATGATTTTTCTAACAGTGCCAATACTTTTGTCCACCCCCTTTTTCATGTTTGGTGTGGAATTATATCTAATTTGGCTTTAGGACAATTCTTTTTGTGTTTTTTCATTGAAGACAAATTAAATGAAGACAATAATACCAAAGAATTTGTGATTGCAATAATTTTCAGGAAAAGACTGAGTATTATCTGTCAGAATTGCAGGGGTGTCAATATTTTTGGCCACAACTGTATATGTCTGAGAGTATGTGTGTGAGTAAATGCCTGAGTGTGTATAGGTGTGTATATGTGAGTGTGTGTGTGTGTGAATGTCTGAGTATGTGTGTGTATATGTGTGAGTGTGTGTATATATGTTTGAGTGCGCATGTGTGAGCATGTGTATGTGTGTGTGTTTGAGAGAGAACAAAAAAAACAGAGACCAGGTTGTGGGCACATCACCGCAAAAGCAGATCAGGATGTGGGGGGGATATCAGTACAAAATGGCGTCGATATAGGGGACATTACTTCAAGACGAGGACCAGGTAGGAACATTGCTACATGATGAGGACAAGGATGGGGCATCACTACAAGAAGACCAGGAAGGTGGCATTACTACAAGGGGACCAGGTAGGAACATTGGTACATGATGAGGACCAGGTAGGAACATTACTACATGATGAGGACTAGGTAGGAACATTACTACATGATGAGAACCAGGATGGGGACATTATTACAAGATGAGGTCCAGGATGGGGCATTGCTACGAGATGGGCTTCATCTTGTAGTAATTTCCCCAGGATAGGGACATTCCTACAAGAAGGGAACCAGGATGGGGACATTCCTACAAGAAGGGGACCAGGATGGGAACATTCCTACAAGAAGGGGACCAGGATGGAGACATTACTACATAAAGGAGATTACGGTGGGGACATTCCTACAAGAAGAAGATCAGGATTTGTACTTTACTACATTGAGCAAAAAAATTCTGGTATTGCAAAAATGTCACTTAGTCCTACAATGAATGCAGCCCCCCATATCAATTTTTTCTATGTGCGGCCCACAAACCCAGCTGAGTTAGAGACCCCTGCCCTATACCAAAGCATATAATTCTGCCCCCCCCCCAAAAAAAAAAAAAATGTTGTCACTTGTTGTGAATGTGGCCCTGTGGAGGACCACAAGTTTTCAGAAAAGGAGCTCATGTGATGCACATTATTAGCAATTCTCCACCTGCTAGGCAAGCACTGAGAAATCTGAAAATGGAATATGTGGACGTGTAAATATGGGAGGAACCTGCCTGAAAAAGAGGGAAGGGAGTCTGCCAGGACAGGTGTAATCTGCAAGGCAAGGGTAGTCTGACCAAACTAGGAGTTGCCTCCTGAGATATAAAGGACCTAGCAAGCTAAGCAAGGCGTACCATAATAGGAGGAACCTGCCAAGGTACGGGCAAAGGCCGAAATGTGAGGAATCTGACAAGATGAGGGGCTTGTCACGGTGTGTCCCATCTTTGGGAGAACTCTGGTGAGGAAACTAGGTTTCCAATTTATGTTTAAATGATCTTTCTTTTAGAGAGGCAGGGGTAAATGACTCTCTTTGCTGGCTGTTTTTTTGTCGCCTTGAATCGCAAGCGCAACCCTTTTGGGACCATGCCCCTCTGCTAGAAGTAGTCACGCATCTTTCTATCTGACGCCAGTTAGTCAGTGCAGTGAATACACATGACGTTAATGAGCAGACCCGGAAGCAAATGTGACCGCAGTGCTGGAAACTGCTAAGTATAACTCCCCTGCTTTAATCCCCATTAATCCCTTTTTTTCCTATAATACTCTTGGCCTAGGACAACTCAAAGTTCCATGGATTCCATACCACCTGTACGCTGACGACACTCAGATCTACCTCTCTGGCCCATACGTCACCTTTCTGCTGTCCAGAATCCCAGAGCATCTATCAGCCATATCCTTCCTCTTCTCCTCTCGCTTCCTTAAATTAAGTGTAGACAAAACTGAACTTCATTTTTCCCCCATCTTGCGCACCTCCCTTACCTGATCTATCACAATAAATGATATCACACTTTGCCCTGTACCTGAAGTCCGCTGCCTTGGCTCTGCCTTATGCTTCAAACCACAAATTCAAGCTCTCGTCACCTCCTGCCACCGCCAACTCAAAAATATTTCCATATTCCATTGCTTCCTCAACCCTCAATCTACTAATGCACTCTCTTATCATCTCTTGTCTTGACTACTGTAACCTCCTCCTCTGTGGCCTCCCTGCTAACACTCTTGCACCTCTCCAATCTGTCTCTGCTCTGCTGCCCGGGTAATCCACCTCTCTCTCCTCACTGCTCCTCCACTTCTCCCCTCTGCAAATCCCTCTACTGGCTCCAAATTCCCCAGCGTATCCATTTTAAACTACTAACATTGACTTTCAACGCCTTCCACAATCTGTCCCACCCATATATCTCTGAACTAATCTCCCGATATCATCCAACTCGTAATCTTCGATCCTCCCAAGACCTCCTCCTTTCCTTTACACTTGTACGTTCCTCATCTAACTGCCTGCAAGACATCCCATCCTCTGGAATTCTGCACCTCAAAACGTCCGACTATCCCCTACACTGGGAACTTTTAAATGTCCCTGAATCTGACTGCAAATCCACCGAAATGGACATTGACTCCACAACCATGAAGTCAGTTAGTCACACATCCTGCTCCGAATACCCACAGCTCTGTTTATAACTGAAAAGTTTGGGTCCCCATAGACTTAAATGGGATTCAGGCTCAAATTCTGGTCAGGTTAGGCCCTGAACCTGGACCAAACCCTAACATCTGTGGGTTCGCCCATCTCTAATTATGATGCCTTGTATTTCAGTAACCTATGCAGATTTTTCAGAATTATGTAAAGCGAATTTATATGCTGAACTAATCATGCGGTTCATTTGTGGTTAAACTGATGTCTTATGTCAGATTGTGTATTCACTTGGATAAATAGAAAAAAAAAGGTTGCTCTTAACATGTGCAAATATATTTGGCTAAAAAAATGTTTCTCTATGAAGAAATACAACGCAAATTTACTGATAGAATGACAATTTAACAACTGAGTAATCCAGAGAATACTTGGAACCTGCCATGGGAAAAACTAACCCACTGCCTTGAGGAAATTCATTTTATCCCTCCTTTCAGTGTTCGGCTTCCAGACACAGAGGTGGTGCTAGTGCCGTTTCAGTCACTGCTCAGTATACAGTGAATCGGGCACAAATAGTAGTAGGAAAAAAAATGATGACCCAATTTTGTCATAATTAGGGTCATCAGGGGATTGTACATTATCAATATAACATAAAAGGGTTGTTGTTTTTTTTTAAACATCATTTTTATTAAAGATTTTTGAAAGAAAAATAAAATTTTACAAACAGTCTTGTACAATGTACTTAGTAACACTTGTTAATCTTTGGTTAATACAATTCTATACAAAATATGCTACCGATATCTGCTCTGTTTATAAATATGGAGTATCTCTCACTCTAGTCACGTTAATAACAAATTTATCAGTGCTGTTGGGTCTCTAGGCTGCTTGCAGACCCAGTTTTCCTAAGGAATTACCTATTTCCTCCAACAGGTACCACGAAGACCCCTTTAATGGCTCCATCACTTGTTTTATCTCCACATCTGACAATGTTGACTCTATAAAATTTCTCCATTTACCCATAAACACTTTTGTCTTGTTTTCTTTATCCCTCAGCACTTCCCTTTCATCCGTTTCTAGAGCTTTTTTCAGCCCTGTCATAATTTCTGAACTTCCCGGCAACTCGGTCTTTAGCCAATAAGCTAGGAGTAATCGTTTCGCCAACAGGATCAGGACGTGTACCCACCCCATACCTGGGTTCCCTTTTTGTGGTGTCTCCAAGTCCTGAAAGATCCAAACTGAAGGGTCTAGGTCAAATGTTTGTGAACTCACTTGTGCACACAGATCTCTGATCATGTACCAAAACTCCTGTACCCTATGGCAGCTCCAGAGTCCATGTATCATATCGGTTCTATCTTTAGCGCATTTAGGACAACTGGTTTTCCTATCTTGATTAGCAGCTGTTGGCGGGAGGTCAAAGCCATATATTAGACCATGTATAGTGCGAAACTGGGTGTTTCGCCATTGCTCGTTTAAGATATTATGTCTTATTTTTGCCCATCCCGCCAAAATGCTTTCTTCCACATTTTCCCGCCTCAGGAATTTGCACCATTTTGTGAAAGGAGCAGTCCCGCCCTTTGGGAGTAGAGTTTCCCTCAGTGATCCATATATCACCGAAATCATTAATTGAGTAGCGTCTAATTCCACTAATCTATCACAGGCGTTATGTTCTATTTCTTTTGATACATCTCTAAGATTCGCCATTATTTGATGTTTGATTTGGAGGTATTGGAGCCCCTGTCCTTCCCCTAAATTAAAGATCTCCAGAACTTCTTCTCTCGTCATCCATCTTTTCTCTTGCTCCTTTAATAGGTCCCCCATCCTAACTATTCCCTTGTGTCTCCACGTCTAGAACAGTGCGTTTTTCCTGCCCTCTTTAAAGTCTGGGAAGGCCCATGGCTTAAGGTATTTTGACACCTTCCATGCTAGTCCACATTTTTTTCTTACCGCCTTCCATGTCATAATCGTGTCACGGAATATAGGGCGCAGTACGCCTCTTCTAGTTGTTTGTCAGAGTATCTCCTGGACTGTTTGATCCATTCCACTACATGTCTGAGTAAACAAGCTAGGTTATAGCCTCTAACATCGGGGAAATTCGTTCCCCCACTGTCTCTTGCCCGAGACAGAATCCCCAGTCTTAGTCTCGGCTTCTTGCCCTTCCAGAGGAATCTGTTAAAGGCTCTATTTAATTTCGTTATGTCTGAACGTTTCAACAACAGTGGTAGGGTTTGGAGGGGGTAGAGGAGCCGGGCAAAACTGATCATCTTAATCAGATGACAACGACCTAATAATTATAGCGGAAGACCTGCCCAACTCTTCAATTCTCTCTCAATCTTGTCAAATAATGGACCATAGTTGGGGTGTATATTTGTTCCGGGGACCTGCTTAGTATCAGTCCCAAATATTTAATTGAGGAAGTAGCCACTGGGATTCCTAAGTCTGCCCACCTCCCCTCTCCCCCTCCACCAGTCCTCAATCTCAGAAGCTCGCATTTACTTTTATTTAACTTGAACCCCGAGAATCCACCGAAGCGGTCTATAACATTTAAAAGATCAGGAAGATCCCTAGTTGGATTATTCATGAATAAAATGATGTCGTCCGCGAATAGGGCCGACTTCACTCTCAATTTCCCTATTGTGATACCCTCAAAAGTGCTAAAGTTATTTATAAATCGTGCTAGAGGTTCCAGGGCCAGATTAAACAAGAGTGGTGACAAGGGGCAACCCTGACTGGTACCTTTCTGTAAAGGAAATTTAGAGGATATAAAGCCCGGGGTGTGGATCCTCGCCGTTGGATTAGTGTATAAGGACTGTAAGTATTGGCGAAATCTCCCGTGGATACCTATTCGGTCCAGAACCATACCCAGCCATGGCCACCTGACATTATCGAACGCCTTTTCTGCATCCAGCGTGACTATGGCTGGGTCTCCCCCCTTTGTGGACTGTCCGCATCAAACTGCATCTAGTGCTAGTAAAGCTTCACGGACGTTGGTGACCGCAGACCTCCCCTTAATAAACCCCGTCTGATGGTGTTCTATCAATAATGGCATTACTCTAGCTAACCTGTCCGCCATGATTTTGGATATTAATTTAAGATCGAGATTGATGAGAGATATAGGTCTATAGTTTGCCGGGTCCTCCACCTCCCTGTTCCCCTTAGGTAATAATTTAACATATGCCACATTCATGGCTTCCGAAATGGGCTCCCCCGATAGGATGTTATTGAAGAGGCCAGTCAGTGTCGGGGTTATCTCTTCCCTCAGGATTTTAAAGAATTCCCCTGTGTATCCATCAGGTCCTGGTGCCTTGTCGTTACTTAGATTCCTTATAGCCCGATCTACCTCCTCTTCCACGACAGGCCTATTAAGGTTTTCTAAGTCTACCTCAGTGATGGGAGTAATGGGTATTTCATCTAGCCAATCTAATCCACCCTGTGTTGTTACTGCTGGTGCACTATATAATTTCCTATAATATTCTTCTAGAATGAAGTTAATCTCTTTGGGATTTGTTATAAGGCCTCCCTCTTTTTTTTGTATCGCCAAGATTGGATTAGGTAGTCTCTGACCTTTTGCCAGCCTAGCCAGTAACCGTACTGCCTTGTCTCCGAATCTATTAAGATCTGTCTCTAGTTGGCCTCTTGTCATTTCTTCTCTCTTATTAGCCCATCCTTCAAACTCGGCTTTGGCATCCAACCATGTTTGTCTATCACTCAGGCTATGTGTGCGTCTGTAAGTCTTATAGGTGGTCGATACTCTTTCACTGGCTATCGTGTATCTTTCTTTTAAGATTTTCTTTTGTCTGGAGGTGTGAGCCATTATAAAACCTCTCAGTACTGTCTTTCCTGTCTCCCAGAATAAACGGTGATGGTCTTTATGTTGGGCATTATCTGTCGCAAAATTAGTCCACCACTTCTTAATTTTAATCTTAAAGTCTCCATCTCTTGACAAATGTGCGGGAAATCTCCATAAGAAGTCCACTCCTCGCTGATGAATCTCCATCAGGTCTAGACAGATCGGACTGTGATCCGAGATCACCATTGGCTCTATTGTTGCGTCTTCTGTCCTCCCCCATAGCTGGTCAGATGCCATAAAATAATCTATACGGGACCATGAGCTATGTGGGTGAGAGAAGTGAGTGTACTCCAGCTCCTGTGGATGTAGAACTCTCCACACATCAATCAGACCCGAAGACTCCAACATGTCCGCTAGAGCTCCTTTATTTCTAATTGGTGTATTTGGTAACATGTTCCTCGTACCTTTCCTGTTTCTGTCTAGATCTTCTGACACCACATCATTAAAATCGCCTCCCACCAAGATATTGGCCTCTCCATCACTGAGTACCTCTGTGGATAGGTCAGTAAAGAACTGTGTTCTGGAGGTATTTGGGGCGTATACATTATAAATGCTGAGCTGTTGACCTTGTAATTTTAGTACTATATGTAAGCTCCTACCATCGTGATCTTGGGATATTGAAATTATGGGTTGTTTTACATTGAAAATACGCTTTAAAATACGCTTTAATTTTTACTGGAGCAATATTCTTAGATTGTAAGCTCCTTCGAGCAGGGTCACCTTCATTTTTTGCCTTTTTATTGTATTTCCTAAGTTGATTCTAAGTTTATTGTATGTAACTACTGTTCTGCATTACCTTTCTGTACCGTATATTTTTCTTATATGTACCATTGTACTGTAAAGCGCTGCGGAATATGTTGGCGCTATACAAATAAAGTTTTATTATTATTATTATATCTGCATAGCATCTTTGGAGGACATCCATCCATTTATTGACACAAAATCCTGACATTTTACACTTTTGTGCCATCCATGTCTCCACAATTTAACAAATTTACCATGATGAATGCCAGAAAACTGACATACAATAAATATATAATATACCATTGTTTGCCTCATTGATGGCCTAAGGATGTGTTAATTTTTAAGGGGTTGTCTGGTCTAAACTGATAATTCTGCAGTCACTCTATGTGTGCGCTGCAAGGATTTGCGTTTTGTAATCTGGGAACAAACCACAGTTATGCAGTATACATGTTCCCAGCCAGAGCCCCAGATAAGTGGGTGTGGCCTCGCTCTATGCAAATGTTTGAAGCAAGGCCACGCTTACTAGACGGCCATGCCCACTAGTCAGACACGCCCGGTCAATACACTTGTATTGAGCGAGAGCACATCCAGTAGTTGTGCTGTTACCAGGAACATGCATACCGCATAATTGCAGTCTGCTCCCGGCTAACAGAAGAATGAATCCTTGTAGCACTCAGCGAGGGCACTTGGAGGATTGATAAGTCTGCAGTCACATTGAGTGACTGCAGAATTATCAGTTTTAGACCAGATAACCCCTTTAAGCAAATGTGTCTTACTTTGGACTCTGGAGCACCTTATTCCAGTTGGTTCTGATTCAAGACACCCATGCATAAGAAACAGTACCTCTATACATAATCTGCAGTTTTGGGCTTCCAGCCACTGTGCCGATATCACGCGCGGCGAGCGACACTAGCGCCGGAAGCGCAAACATCCTGCCGCTAACACCACATACCCCCGCCGCTCCCCCGCCACATCCTCCCGTCATCGCGAGTCCCAGCCGCCATCCTAGCAACCCTCGGCCCCGCTAACCACCTCAGGGACACAGCAGACCCGGGGAGAGAGAGGAGCCCCGGACCCGGTCCCTCCACCTCCGGGACACAAACCCCCTGACACAGCAGCTCACGCACACAGCAGCCCCGGACCCGCACCCTGCAACTCCGCAACATAACCTCTGACACACCTCCTCAGGGACAGAGGACACCCGGGGAGACAGAGGAGCCCCGGACCCGCACCCTGCATCCCCCATGACACACCAGCTCTGGGACTGAGACACAGACACCGCACCCGGTAAGACTAACAGCACAGGGAACAAAAAGCCCCGGCGACATCTTCCCATCTTCGCAGGACCACAACATACACATATATCTACATATACATATACACTACATTAACACACAGACATATACATCTACACTATATACACATATATACATACATCTACATACACATTATATACACATACATATACAGTCTATACACATATATATATATGTACACTATCTACACATATACATACATATACAGTATTCCCACTTATATTCATACTAGCTGGGTGCCCGATGCAGATGCATCGGGATTCTAGCAGAGCGAGTCTCTGACTCGCAATGGCCGCTTCGCGGCCAATGCTTCGCGCTGCTAAGGCGACTCGGCATGCCCGCTGTGCGGGCATAGCGAGTCGCCTTAGAACTGCTCGCAATGGCCGCTGCGCGGCCAATGCTTCGGTCGTATCCACATGACGACATTGACTCGCAGCGCGCGCGGACTCAAAAGAGGCAAAAATCCCATTCGTGATTATATAATAGATATATATACAGTATATATACATACATATTTATATACTGTATATACACACATCCATATACACTATATACACATACACAGATATACCCTTTACACCCACACATACATATACACTATATATACATATACAGTATATACACATATATGCCTATACATATACATATACTGTATGTACACACCCATACATATAGACTATATACACACTGATAGCTATACACTATATACACACATATACTTATACAGATCTACACATATATACATATACACTATAAACACACTGATACATCTACATATATTTATCTACATTATATACACATATATACATATAGATATACCCTATATACACATATATCGCTATATATATACACATATACAGTATAGACACACAGATATACATATACACATATACAGTGTATACACATAGATCTTGAGTATATACACATATAGTCATACATGTACATATACACTATATACACACATATCTACATTGACTGTATATACACACAAATAAATATACATATAGTCTATATAGCCCTATATATACACTACATACACACATATAGATGCCTATATCTTATGTACACATATATACATATACAGTTGATACACACATATATATATATATATATGTATATATACATACACACACATACATATACACTATATACTCTTTTATACATTGATGTTGATATACCGTATATACACACATATATATTCATATACACATATATATACTCTATATACACATAGATATATATATACACTATATACCCACATATACATACATATACATATACATATAAATTCTATCCACATATATCGATATACAGTATATACACACATATATATAGAGATACAGTATATACACTTCCATATGTATAAATATACACTATAGACACATATACATAAACATACACTATATACCCACATATATCTATACACTATATACACATATATACATATACAGTATATACACACAGATATCATATACATACACTATACACACCTATATACATAGATGTACATATACACTATATACACATATCCCTAGATATCCAGGATATACACATATACATCGATATACAGTATACCCCACATATACATCGATATACACTATATACACATATTTCGATATACACTATATACACACATATAAATCGCTATACAGTATATACACATATATCAATATATACTGTATATACATACACATACAGTATATCCCCACATATACACTATATACACATAGATCTATATACACATAGATACATATACAGTATATACACACATATGATATACACATATTGATGTACAGTATATTCACATATATCGCTTGATGTATATATACAGTATATACACACACCTATAAATCAATATACAGTATATACACTTTTATCCATATACAGTATATACACATATTGATACACATACAGTATATACCCACATATACATATACACTATATACACATATATACATATACACTATATACACACAGATCGATATACACTATATACACACATACACACATATGTAATATATATACACATATAGATATACAGTATATACACATATATACATTGATGTACATATACTGTATATACACATATATAAATATATGTAGATTTACAGTTTATACACATATCTTCTACTTATATCATCGCGAGTTGGGAATTCGCCCACTGTAGCCCAATCCCTAAATCCTTTGCCGCACTGCCAGCGATGACGCTATAGCCGCAGACGCACTGGCTCACACCGCCCCCATCCTACCAACCGTCCGCCACACCGCAAGTGCATCATCGCGACCGCCCTCCCCGAGGTTTACGCTGCCCGCATGCCGGCGGTGCCTTCTGCCCCTCCCTGCTCTCTCACTGCTGGGGCTCCGTCTAGCCATGCTGCTGAAGTAGCGCTGTAGCAGCTGTGGCCGGGAGCCAGTCACGTCGTCCTGTAGGCGGCGCCGCCGCCCCCCAATGGGAGTGAGCGGGGCGTGTCAGGCTGCAAAGCCTCACACGCCCCGCTCACTCCCATTGCCCGCCGCCCCTCCAAGCAGATTGCCTGCTGTGTTGTAAACATACGACGCCCATCCCATTGACCAGGACTCGTCGTCCTGGACCAATCGGATGGCCCTTCTCTGTTTACCACAGAACGCCCAATCCGCTCCTTCCCCTCAGGTCACATGTGTCACCTGAGGGGAGGGACTGATCCCTCACCCCCCTGCAGATGACAATGCCATGTGACTGGGGCTGCCATCACCCCCAGCACGCTGCCACGTCCTGCCGCCTAGAGGTGATGTCGCCGCTCCAGCCGAACCTCTCCTCACCCCTCCAGCCGAGCCTCTCCTCACCCCTCCAGCCGCACCTCTCCTCACCCCTCCAGCCGCATCTCTCCTCACCCCTCCACCTGAACCTCTCCTCACCCCTCCATCCGCACCTCTCCTCAACCCTCTATCCGCACCTCTCCTCACGCCTCCATCCGCACCTCTCCTCACCCTTCCAATCGCACCTCTCCTCACGCCTCCATCCGCATTTCTCCTCACGCCTCCAGCCGCACCTCTCCTCACGCCTCCAACCGCACCTCTCCTCACGCCTCCAACCGCACCTCTCCTCACGCCTCCAGCCGCACCTCTCCTCACGCCTCCAGCCGGACCTCTCCTCACGCCTCCAGCCGGACCTCTCCTCACGCCTCCAGCTGGACCTCTCCTCACGCCTCCAGCCTCTGATTTCCTCACCCCTCCAGCCTCTGCTTTCCTCACCCCTCCAGCCTCTGCTTTCCTCACCCCTCCAGCCTCTGCTTTCCTCACCCCTCCAGCCTCTTCTCTCCTCACCCCTCCAGCCTCCCGCCACATCATACTCTGCTACCCACAGAGCCGCCTGTATACTCTGCTACACACATAGCCGCCTGTATACTCTGCTACCCACAAAGCCGCCTCTATACTCTGCTACCCACAGAGCTGCCTGTATACTCTGCTACCCACAGAGCCGCCTCTATACTCTGCTACCCACAGAGCCGCCTCTATACTCTGCTACCCACACAGCTGCCTCTATACTCTGCTACCCACACAGTCGCCTCTATACTCTACTACCCACACAGCCGCCTCTATACTCTGCTACCCACACAGCCGCCTGTATAATCTGCTACCCACAAAGCCGCCTGTATACTCTGCTACCCACTGACCCGCCTGTATACTCTGCTACCCACAGAGCCGCCTGTATACTCTGCTTCCCACAGAGCCGCCTGTATATTCTGCTACCCACAGAGCCGCCTCTATACTCTGCTACCCACAGAGCCGCCTCTATACTCTGCTACCCACACAGCCGCCTGTATACTCTGCTACCCACACAGCCGCCTGTATACTCTGCTACCCACAAAGCCGCCTCTATACTCTGCTACCCACAGAGCCCCCTGTATACTCTGCTACCCACAGAGCCGCCTGTATACTCTGCTACCCACACAGCCGCCTCTATACTCTGCTACCCACACAGCCGCCTGTATACTCTGCTACCCACAAAGCCGCCTGTATACTCTGCTACCCACTGACCCGCCTGTATACTCTGCTACCCACAGACCCTCCTGTATACTCTGCTACCCACAGAGCCGACTGTATACTCTGCTACCCACAGAGCTGCCTGTATACTCTGCTACCCACAGAGCCCCCTGTATACTCTGCTACCCACTCACCCGCCTGTATACTCTGCTACCCACTCACCCGCCTGTATACACACAATTCATTTCACCGCGCTCCCGATGCAATTGCATCAGGCCTTTTTACTAGTTCTGAATAAATTCCTCTTTATATGTCCTTCCAGTGATTATACTGTTCCCATGGAAAATTAGCAAGTCCATGTACAGTACAGACCAAACGCTTGGACACACCTTCTCATTCAAAGAGTTTTCTGTATTTTCATGACTATGAAAATTGTAGATTCACACTGAAGGCATCAAAACTATGAATTAACCCCTTCCCGACATGACACAGCGTATGTGCCATGAAATCCAGTGCGTTCCCGACCGGTGACACAGCGTATGTGTCATCTGGGGAACGCACTCCTGCAGCTTGAGTGAGGGTCTCACTGATCTGTCACTTAAGCTGCAGGTACATGGGGACTTGCAGCACACCCCGGGGAGGGGGGGGTATGGGTCGCTTTGCCCCCCAGGCTACAGCCGCGATAATTAGCAGTTGAAAATGAAACCGCAAATTACCACGGCTGTACTGCTGCAGTCTCCCCCTGCCTCGCTCCTCCTGCTCCCTCGCTCATATCCCCAGTCTTCTCCTGTAAAACCCCCTGCTCATCTGCCATGTCCCCCGATCACCGGAGCAGAGGTCACCAAGCGGTGATCACCTCCCCCTGTCGCCTCCCGCCCACTGCCGGAGCGGTAATCATTGCTCTGGGGATCAGCTCCCGCCCGCCGCCGGAGCGGTAACCGCTCAGGGGGATCAGCTCCCCCTGTCACCTCCTGCCCACCGCTGGAGCGGTAACCCCTCCGGGGATCAGCTCCCCCTGTCGCCTCCCGCCCACCGCCGGAGCGGTAACCGCTTTGGAGATCAGCTCCCGCCCACCACCGGAGCGGTGATCACCTCCTCCCAGTGATCACCGCTCCAGGGATCACATCCCCCTGTCCTCCCACCGCCTGCCGGAGCGGTGATCCCGGGGATCACCTGCTGCCGCCGCCTCCAGCCCCCTCTGGTCGTCTTCTGGTCCCGGGTCCTCCAGGCAACGTCTGGCGAGTCCCCCTGCCTGAGGGATGCCTTTACTGCAGCCTGATCCACCTGCAGGTAAGGGGGGGAATCAACTGCAGTCAAGGGATCTGACAGTGATCCACATCGTGGATCACTGCGCCGAGGCTGGGAGATCGCTGCTCTGCTGTCCGATCCCCCTGCATGGGGATCGAGCTGCAGAAAGTGATCTCGCAGCCCCGGCGCTGCACCCAGGCTGCCAGATCGCTGTTCTGCAGTCTGATCCTCCTGCATGGGGATCGAGCTGCAGAAAGCGATCTCACAGCCCCGGCGCTGCACCCAGGCTGTCAGATCGCTGCTCTGCAGTCTGATCCTCCTGCATGGGGATCGAGCTGCAGAAAGCGATCTCGCAGCCCCGGCGCTGCACCCGGGCTGCCAGATCGCTGCTCTGCAGTTCAGTCCTCCTGCGTGAGGATCGAGCTGCAGAAAGTGATCTCGCAGCCCCGACGCTGCACCCGGGCTGTCAGATCGCTACTTTGCAGTCCGATCCACCTGCATGGTGATCGTGCGTCGTGGGACCTTCGTTGTGGACTACATCGGAGGCGATCGAGCGTCGTGGGACTTTCGTTGTGGACTACGTTGAATCTTATTATAATAAAGATGGAGTCCGAATTTTGTGTGTTTTTTTTTTTTTCAAATAAAAAGATTTTTCTCTGTGTGGTGTATTTTTTGACTATTTACTAGAGATTCCTAATGGCCGGGTCTAACATTGGCCCGACATTATGAATCTCGGGCTTAGTGCCAGCTGTCAATAAACAAGATGGCATTAACCCCTTTATTACAGTTTGCCACCGGCACCAGGGCAACTGGAAGAGCCTGGGTACAGCGCCAGAATATGGTGCTTCAATAAATGCGCCATTTTCTGGGGCGGCTGCGGGCTGCAATTCGCAGCATGGGGGGTGCAGAATGCTTGGGCCTTTCCATGCTGAGGATTCCAGCCCCCAGCTGCCTAGTTGTACCTGTCTGGGCCAAAAATATGGCGGAGCCCCACGTCATATTTTTCCCCAATTTTTCGGACTGACTGACCTTCATTTCTTGAAGTAATGATGGCCATTCGTTTTTCTTTACTTAGAATTTGTATTATGGCAAGAAAAACAGGGATTTTTGTGTACTCATCGTAAAATCCTTTTCTCCTAGCTCATCATTGGGGACACAGGACCACGGGTGTATGCTTTTCTGCCACTAGGAGGCGACACTAAGAGATTAAAATTGAGTCCTCCTTGCAGTATACACCCGTACGTGGACGTTGATATTCAGTTTAGTACTAAAGCAGTAGATCTGGTAATAAGGTATGAATGGTGTAAGTTACAATACTGTACACATTAGGTGCACGTAGCTTATGGCGTGGTATTGTGCAAAATATGGATGCGTTAGAGGATGGGTGCTGTGTCCCCCAATGATGAGCTAGGAGAAAAGAATTTTACGGTGAGTAAACAAAAAACTGAATTTGTCCTTACCGGTAATTCCTTTTCTTGGAGCCTTCCACGACAGCATTGGAGGATGTCGTCCACGCCCTATTGGGGGACAGGAACACAGAGAGGTTAAAAGCCCCTCCCCTTCCCCAGTACTCTAGTGTTTACCAAGATCACCCTTAGCCATGGATTACCTGATACAAACCGGAATCAAACACCAACAAGGCGGGGAAACTGATGCTGCCATGGAAGGCTCCAAGAAAAGGAATTACCGGTAAGGACTAATTCAGTTTTCTCCATTCGCCTTCCACGACAGCATTGGTGGAATACCACCGATACTCCTCAGGGTGGGACTATTGCCTGTAGGACTTTCCTACCAAAGGACAGATCCCGACTGAAGGACAGATCTAACCTATAGTGGCGAGAAAAAGTGAGGAGAGACTACCACATAGCCACTCTGCAAATCAGCTCCGATGAAGCTCCAGCCCGCTCCACCCAGGACGTAGCAGCAGCCCGAGTTGAAGGAGCCTTCAACCCCACCGGAGGAGCAAGGACTGGAGCGATGTAGGCCTCACAGATCACCTTCGTGATCCAGGAAGTGATGGTAGCCTAGGAAGTCGTCTTCCCTGTATTTTTCCCAAAATGCTGAACAAAACAGGTTCTGATCTAACCTCCAGGAAGCAGTCTCTCAAAGGTAGTGGAGGACAGCCACATTAGCAGGAGATTGACCAAATGAAGGTAGAACCACAACCTGGGACCGATGGAAAGCAGACACAACTTTCGGAAGAAAAGATGAATGCAACCGAAGCGTAATGCGAACAACGGACAGGCACGGAGCCCGGACAGAGAGTGTCTGCAGTTCTCCAACTCTGGAGCAGAAGTGATGGCCACCAAAAACGCCACCTTGCGAGAGAGACGTAAGGGATGCAGCAGACAAGGGTGCAAAGGGACTTTGAGAAATTCCGTGGAGAACAATCTTCAAATCCCAGGGAGGGACAAAAGGCCGAACCGGGGACACTGCCCCCAAGCAGAAGTAAAAAACCGCTTGAGTCATCAATGGGAATTAAGATGCTGGGCAAAACTGCCCCAAGTGCCGACACCTGGACTTAAAGAGTGCTCGGCCGAAGCCCCAAATCAAAGCGACGCTGCAAAAACCCAAGAGTTGGGCCACATTAGGATGATACATGGCCGGGATGGAAGGAGCACACCAGGACAGGAACCAATTCCAGCCCTCCCGTAAATAGCGTGCGACACAGGCTGCCAGCCCTGCTGAAGCGTGTGGATCACTGCCTGGGAGAGACCCTTGGTCCTCAGGATCCCGGCCGCAACAGCCAGGCCGCCAGATAGAGCCACTGAAGGCCCGGGTGAAAGAGGACCCTGGGACAGAAGGTCGAGACGGTGGGGCAACCTAATCAGTCCCCAACGCCTTGGGAAGTAGCTGGATTGGAGGAAATGCATACACCAAACGGAAGGCCCAGGGAAGGGCAAAGGCATCCAGCCCCCGAGGATGGTCTGACCCTTTCAGGGAGAAAAAGGGCGGCACCTTTGTATTCGAGCCCGACGCGAACAGGTCAATCGAAGGGACACCTCACCTGTCCGTAAGAGAGCGAAATACATCCGGATGGAGGCACCATTCTCCTGGGTGGACCTCTGTGCGGCTCAAGAAATCTGCCTGTACATTGGCCATTCCCTTCAGACGAACTGCCGAGGAGGAGAGAAGATGGCGTACTGCCCACGAAAAGATCAGTCTTGCCAGCCCCTGCAAGTGAAAGCCTCGAGTACCGCCTTGGTGCCGCAAGAAGGCAACCGTAGTCACGGTGTCCGACAGGATCTTGACATGATGACCTCGGAAAACGTGAGCTGCGCATGAAGCGCTTCTTCCACTGCCAGAAGTTCCCGGAAGTTTTAAGACTGGCGACTGACCGAGCGACTCTAAATCCACTGGAACTGTGTGCAATCCACCATCGCGCTCCAACCGGAACTGCTGGCAGCACTGGGAACGGAGGTCACAGGAGCCTGCAGCCAGGCAACCCTCGTCCGAAGGTGTCCGGGATTCATCCAAGAAAGCAAGGCGACCATCCGCCCTGGGTTCCGGACCCGCGAGTTTAAGGAATCCTGATGTCTGACCCAGGAACTCAGTATGTGTTCCCGGAGCAGACTGGAAGGAGCCTGAGCCCATGCTACCGACTGAATGCAGGCTGTCATGGCCTCCAACAGGGATATTGCTTCCCGCAAGGAGGGCAACCTCCTTGCCCGGAAGCAGGTCAGATGCACGCAGCGCAGAAGCTGATGTGCCGCAGGAAGGAACGAGGCCTGTCTGGAGGAGGCCAGCAAGACTCCCAAAAATTGACGACGGGTTGCCATCACCCGTTCTGATTCCCAAAGATTGGGCACCCACCCCAGGGACTGAAGAATCTCCAACGTTTTGGAGACCAGTGTGCGCAGAACCACTGCCGAAGGAGCAACCACCAACTTGTCGTTTAAATAGGGAAGCACACATATCCCCTGGGTCTGGATGAATGCGCTTGTGGGACGGGTGAATGGGGACATGATAATACGCGTTCTGGAGGTCCACAAACAACCTGGAGTAACGCCCCTGGCCTTCCTCTCCAGGAGGAACCGGGGACCCCACACCCGAATCCAACATGTCTCGCAGACCCGACAAGAAAAAATGTGCGAGAGTCCCCCTGAGGAAGCGAGGGGACTCGAAGACACGGAGGGGCTGGCTCTCGAATCCCAAGTGCAGACCCTCCCAAATGGTCGAGAGGATCCAAGGGCATGAGGAGATTGCTTACCACTGTGGCAGAAACTGCAGGAGCTGCCCCGCAATAGGGAAGGCGGCATTGTTTAGGGGGCGGCTGGTGATGCCGCTGCTGGGGAAGCAAGATATTACGGGTCTTGGCCCCTATCTGGAATGCCCAGCGACCAGACTTACCCTTCCCTTTAGGCTGGGAGGGTTGGCTGCGCTCAGGCCGAAAGGACTGCTTACGAAAGGGCTTCTGTTCCGGGAGACACATTTTCCGGTCTGACACCTTTCCCAGGATGTCATCCAATGCCGGACCAAAGGCAAAAGACCTTTGAAAGGGGAGGCCACACAGCAGGAGCTTAGACGTGACCTACTTATTCCACAAAGTAAGCCACACTGCCCTGTGAGCTGAGTTAGCCAACACTGCGCACCTGGCACCAATGCGGATCGACTCAGCAGAGGCATTGGTCAGGAAGCCCGTAGCACATTTCAGAAGTGGAATGGAGTCCAAAGCTCCTCCCTGGGAGTACCCTGCAGGAGGAGTTCTTCCAGCTGGTTGATCCACTTAAAGAGAGACTTGGTTAAAAGCCTCGCCCCACGGCTAGTGGCCCACAGTCCCCAGAGCACGGGGTCTGCCAGGGGGATAGCCTGCAGCCATCATGTGTCACCTATACATAATGCCTTGGATGATGTAAAGCTTAGGATTGAACCCACACAAATGTGACCAGGGGGCGGCGTCAGGAAAGAAGAGCTTGAGGAGCACTAGGAGTTCGGGGCAGTATAGAGGCGTGGCCTGCAGCCCCATGTAGATGTGATCTTCAGGAGCTCTGGTGCCCCCAAATCAAAAGCGACGGATTTAGTGCCTTCTGGGGTCACTAAATCCAAAAAAAGCTCCAGGACCCTAAGAGACACGCATCTAGATCACAGGGGGTGATTTTAAGATCTTTTCCCTAACTAGAGGCACCACAGCAGATCTACAGACTGCCTCGCCACTCAGCCCTTACAGTCCAGCGCCATCTTGGAAAGAGGGGATAAGGAGAGGAGCGGGCCGCACCTGCAGAGGATCTCCGAGGACCGCCAGGAGACCGGGACCCACCCGAAAGCTACTCCAGACAGAGCGGAAACACCGGAGCCGGAGCATTAACCCGTCACTGACCGGGAGCTGAGAGCACTCACACTCACATACCCATACCTGTGCCAGCAGAGGTTGAGGAGAGAGGACGGACCCCGGAGGAGCAGCCGAGGACAGGGAGGACTCCGGTGAGTGAGCCGCGCGCTTCCCGCACAAGTGGTACACCCGGTGCTTAAATCAAACGGGCACTTTATTAAGTGCTGCGCCCGGCGGAGGGATATCCACATAAAAAGAAGGCCGCGCCATTAAGCCACGCCCCTCGCCTTCAGTAGACACAGGCTATTACAAGCTCACAGCCCACATTGCAGCCAGAGCAAACTGCTGTTAAGCACAAAACAGCTCCTTCCACAGGCAAGAACACAGGGAAGACAAGTAATCACCTTAAACTAACTACCCAACCCACAAACTTTGTCCAAGTGAAAAACAAAAGACAAAATAAAAACACTAATAACTGAACTACTAATTAAGGAGGAAGCTCATAAAATACTAATTGGTTCCCAGCATATTCCTGCATTACAGATCTAGGATACAACCTCCACTAAGAAACACCTCTGCTAATCACTAAATAAGTCGCTCCAAGATATTAACTATATCACTCAGTGAGAATAGCTTCAAA
Organism: Allobates femoralis; assembly: GCA_033576535.1. Lineage (NCBI taxonomy): Eukaryota > Metazoa > Chordata > Amphibia > Anura > Aromobatidae > Allobates > Allobates femoralis. Next base: position 639,560,740 of record JARQOC010000003.1, read on the forward strand.
CCCTTTCTGACAGAAGATCATGTCAACTAAACTTAGAGGTGTCTCAAATCACAATTTGACTGAAATAAAAATGGATTCTGCCACAAACACCAAGGGCAAAATTCAAACTCATGTCTGTAGCCCAAATAAAACCATTAAAAATAAAGACAAAACCCACCAAGATGACAAAAAACAGGAAAAGGAGGAGGACACAGAAGACTTAATGATCTTTGAATCCACGACCTCCAGCACAAAAAGGAAAGAAATTAGCTCACCCACTCAAAACAGAACTAAACAAAAAGAAACTGAAATGACCCATTCACAAATAAGGAGTCCAGCCAGACAAAAAATTAAGGTCTCCCAAGACAACACAAGCCACCCACCCAATTCAGCACCAGGAAACCCACCAGATAGAGACTTCTTTCTCCAACTCTTCACTTCCTTAAAAGAGGAAATCAAAGTACAGTTCGCAGAAGTCAAATCTTCCATTAATGCGATAAATTCCAGAATGGATATAACTGAAAAAAAAGTGGAAGACCTTAAACTGGAAGTTAAAAACCAGCATGCGGAACTAACCAAAGCAAAAAATGAAATAAAAATACTCACAGACAGAATAATTGACAGGGAGGATCGGGATCGAAGATCAAACATAAAGATAAGAGGAATTCCGGAATCGGTTAAACCCCACGACTTAATTTCCTACACCAAGTCACTCACAAAAAAACTATGTCCTTCCATACCAGAGATTGAAACCTCCATTGAAAGGGCTCACAGACTCCCCAAGCCACAACGCCTCCCTGACGAAGTACCACGAGACGTCATAGTAAAATTCACATTTTACCAGACCAAAGAAAAGATCAATAATTACACAAGACAGAGGAACCAACTGCCACCTCCCTATGAGAACTTGAGAATCTTCTCGGACATCTCCAAAGACACCATGCAAAGAAGAAGATCTCTAAAACCCATCACAGAAATCCTACAAAAAAACCAGATCACATACAGATGGGGAAGACCCTCCAACTCCATCATATTTACATACAAACAGAAAAATATCACAATTGAAGACATTGAAACAGGACTAAAGACACTAAAAAACCTACACATCAATGATTAACCACCCCTCAACAAATGAAAGGTCCGAACAAGAAGGCACCTAAGGCCCAAACACGAGCCCATTAAGGAAGTTCATAACTGTTGTCATTGATTACTTCCTGCTCAAACTTAAGTTTTATTAGACTTAGACCTAATTGTTATCTTTCTTTCTCTTTGTTCTCTCTTGCTCCCCTATCTTTCCCCTATACTTACCTACCCTCTCCACTTCAACTAAAGTGTTTCACTCTACAACCTAGCAATTGCAATTGCAATAATGTCTATTAAGTTTATGACAGTAAACGCCAACGGACTAAACTCTCCACAAAAGCGTTTCCATTTATGGAAGGAATTAACTTCAAACCATGTGGATGTAGCTGGCGTCCAAGAAACTAGATTCGCAGTAGAAAACCCACCAAAATTCACTAACAAAAAATACCCACACATATTTCTTTCGTCAAATGTTAAAAAAAGAGCTGGAGTTGCAATTATCATTAACAACTCATTAAAATTCGAGGAAATTAAAACTATCAAAGACAATGAAGGCAGATTTATTATAATTACTTGTAAACTAAACGACGTGATTTACACTTTAGCAAACATCTACGCACCCAACAAAGGACAAACAACATTCATTAAACGATTCCTCAAAACAGTCCGGGAAAATCAGAAAGGCACACTGCTAATATTCGGAGACTTTAACGCAATTCCTAATCCCCTTCAAGACACATCCAACAAAACCAGAAATGCCAATACACAAATTGACGGACTCATCAGAGACGAAGAACTTTACGACGTATTCAGATGCCTAAATTCATCCTCCATTGAGTTCACATATTACTCAAATGTTCATAGATCTTTCTCAAGAATTGACCTGGTTCTGACAGATATTCATTCTCTTCATAAAATCAAATCAATTTCTATTCTACAAAGAACATGGTCAGACCACTCACCCATAACGTTCGAAACCTCTAATATCCATCCCTTCAACAACAACTCACCATGGAGAGCAAATTCATACCTATTCTCACATCCCAAATATAAACTAAAAATCCAAGAAGAACTACAAAACTACTTCAAAATAAACGACACTAAAGAGGTATCCATCGCAACTTTGTGGACAGCACATAAAGCTGTAATAAGAGGAATACTGATTCAACTTAATGCGCAACATAAGAAATTACTTCAAAGTCAAACAAAAAAAATCACCCAAGAAATCAAGTCACTAGAGGAGACTATCATCACAAGTCCAACGGACGAAAATCATCAAAACCTGCTGAAATTGAGAATTGAACTAAAAAATTTATTAACTCACGAATTTGACAAGATTGTAAGAATCACCAAATCAAAATTTTACTCAAACATCAATAAACCAACCAAAGTATTTGCAAACCTCATTAAAATTCACAGAACTAAAACTAATATACATCAAATTAAAAACAAATCCGGCCAGATTGAAAAAAACCCACCGGAAATATCAAAAATCTTTGCAGAATACTACCGGAATTTATACAATCTAAAAGAGGACATTTCAGAACCAAAACCCTCAACTTCCAATATTAAAAAATTTCTGGACGAAATCACCCTTCCATCACTAACAACTGAAGAACTAAATAACCTTAACGAGAACTATACTGAAAAAGAAATTTCACAAACCATACTTTCATTAAGCAAATGCAAGTCACCAGGACCAGATGGAATACAAAACGAATATTACTTAAATAATGAAACCATCCTCACACCCTACCTAACGAAACTAATAAACTCTCTAACTGACAAGGAATTTCGGACACCCCAAGAAATGCTACAAGCAATTATCTCAGTCATCCCAAAAAACAAAGGAGACAAGGATCTAGTATCTAACTTCAGACCCATATCACTACTAAACACTGATTTAAAAATAATAACAAAAACAATTAACTCAAGAATTCAGCGTATACTACCAAAATTAATAAATAATGACCAAGTAGGTTTCACTCTAAACCGAAACTCAACAGATGCAACTAGGAGAATATTGAACATAATTTCACACTCAGAAATCACGAATAAGCAATTAGTGTTGGTCTCTGTCGATGCCGAAAAGGCATTCGACAGAGTCCAATGGGACTACCTTTTTGAGGTTCTCCAAAAATTTGGCTTTCAAGGAAAAATTTTACATACTATCAAGTCCCTTTATGTAAATCCATCAGCTAGAATTCTCACAAACAACCACCTCTCCGACCCAATCCCTCTGACAAATGGAACGAGACAGGGCTGCCCCCTATCCCCATCACTATTCAACTTATTTATCGAACCTTTAGCACAAAAGATCAGGACGAATCCAAACATTACGGGCTTAAATATAAATCAAACTGATTATAAAATTTGCTTATTTGCAGACGATATTATTTTGACCCTCACAAACCCAATTTCATCCATTCCCAATTTTTTATCTACTATACAAGACTTTGCAAATATTTCTTCTTATAAAATTAATATAGAAAAAACCCAGGTTTTAAATTTTAATTTAAATGAAATTACAACAAAAACTCTCCAACAAAATACGCCCTTTAATTGGAAAACCGAAAACTTAAATTACTTAGGTATAACTATCACAAAATCAATTAATAATATATATGAAACCAACCTTCAATCGCTCTATAAAAAAATACAGAATGATATCATTAATTTATCCAAAACTGAACTCTCATTGATAGGAAAAATCGAAGCATATAAGCTATTTGTCCTTCCCAAAATACTCTACGTATTTAGATCAATCCCACTACATCTTACGCAATCCTGGTGTAAAAAATTACAAACCCAGCTCTCTAAATTTATATGGGGAGGGAAAAAACCAAGGATCTCTCTTCTCACAATACAAAAAAGCAGGAACAAGGGAGGACTAGCAGTACCAAATATCTCAGCCTACTATTACTCTACAATAATTAAACTCAGTCAAAAATGGTGGGACGTCTCTAATAAACCAAAGTGGGTAGATCTAGAGAAATCCAACAGGAAATCGGGCGATCTTAGATGGTATCTACTAACCTATCTTTCTGAAAAGAACAAAACGCTACCAAAAGAACATATACTTAAAGCAACAATACGCGCATGGAGATCACTTGTTTTAGTTACTTCAAAATCCCAACCAAAGATCCCTCCGAGATGGATTCCAATAAAGCCCTTTCATCTTTCACAACAAACATCAAAACTAATACTTGGTCGGATAAAGGTATAAAAACCTTAGCAGACATTACAGACAACGAAAATCAACTACTACCTTTGTCAATACTCCAAACTAAATTCAATTTATCTAACGAGGATCAACCAATCTGGAATAAATTAAAGTTACTCATTGATAAACTCAAGGACAAAACTCACCTTCCACACATTGTGACTCAACTTTTCAGATTTGGGCAAGCTAAAGTATTTTGGACTCTAAGAAATATATATTCTGAACTCAATCAAGACTCAAAAATTACAGAATTACCAACTATGGAAATCTGGGCCAAAGAACTCCATACACCAATTGATTTGGAATCTTGGGAAACAGCCTACAAAACTGTTCACAAAAGTATTACCAATGCATCCCTAATAGAAAACTTCTACAAAACAACTACAAGATGGTACTATACTCCAATTAGAATACACAAATTCGACACCAAACAATCCCCCATGTGTTGGAGGAACTGCGACAATTTAGGAACTCTAGAGCACGCTATGGAGTTGCCCCTCACTTGAAGAATACTGGGGGAAAACTCAATTACTTATTAACGAAATTCTTGAAGAAGAAATCCATTTGACACCGGAATTAACCCTACTCTTATTTGACATATAAACAAAATTTCTACACAATCAAGAGCACTAGTAGTACACATTTTATTAGTTGCCAAAAATCTAATAACACAAAAATGGAAGGAAACCACTCCCCCTTCATTTAACATGCTGATTAACACTATTGCGACACACAACGCTTATGAATGGACACATGCCGCAAGAAATGATCAACTAAAGAAATACGCAAAAAAATGGACACTATGGAATAAAATCTTTCCCACGAACAAACATTATCTTGAAGTGGAACACGAACAGCATTAATGTCTGAATTGGAACATTCCCCTTTCCCCCCCTCCATTACCTCATTTCTCCCCCCCCTCTTCTACCTTTGGCTCTCTTCCTTTGAATTTGTTTGTTTATTAGAACTTTACTGTTTACTAAAGTATATCAACGTATATACTGAAACGCAAATCCTTATTGAAAATGATATTGTTAATCAAATGTTAACTGATGTTCATCTAATTAAATCCAATAAAAATATTTGAACAAGGATTGAACCCACAGCCACGGCTGGGTACATGAGGCATGGTGCAGGTGATTAACTGCTACATGGTTGCTGCCAGAGCAGCCCCACACATGTAGGGGAAATGTTCACCTTTAAAGACATAGCTGCAGCCTCAGAGGAGTTTTTGAGGACTCTCTCCATCTTACGATCGAGGGGGTCCTTCAACTGGGAGGAACCTTCAAAAGGCAACGCGGTCTTATATACTACCTTGGCCACCTGGATGTCCACCTTCGGACCTCCCAGACAAAGTCATCACCTTCAATACCACTCGGATGGGGTGAGCAGCCGATGTTTTGAAGACTCCCACTCCCAGCGGATGAGAACCCGGATGACCTCATGGACAGGGAAGCCCAACTACCGCTTAGCCTTTAGGCCTCTGAACATTTAGTCCTGCACAGAAGGGGGTTCCACCACCTCTACTCCCATGGTACTATGTACAGTGTCCACCAATTCACCCATGGACTCCGTGGAAAAATAGTAGTGTCCAGATTCTCGTATCTGGACAGAGGCAACAGAGGCAATATCATCGCCGTCCTCTGATGCTGAGCTTTGGCCAGCCTCCATGAGATCCACAGAGTCACAATCCTGGAGCTTCCTCTCTTACGGAGGGGAAGGCCTGGAAGCTGCAGCAAAAACCGGCAGTGCCGAGATAGAAGCCTGCACCTCTTCCTTAATGGATTGGAGCTCCTCAAGCAGGGATGGGGAGTCCATCCTGACAACACTGTCAGTCATGGCCGACACCTTTTTGTAGGAAGAGGGAAGTTTGTGCCGCAGACAAAATTTCTGGATGGGTTTTTGCTCCCTTTCACAGGTGGCCCTTGTCTCCCTATAGAAAAAAAGGGAAGAGAAGGGGGTCCCAGTGGGAGTGCAGGGCCTAAATAACTCTACCCCTTGTGACCACCCCCAGAAACACTTACATGAGCTGGGGAACGCTGGGCTCTGCAGAAGCAGAGGTGGAAGCCTATCACCCTCCATGTTTCAGGGATCAGCCTTACCTGGGTGTAGCTTCCGGCGGGTACTTGTCCAGAAGTACCGTGCCCCCAACGAGGAACACCTGTTCCCTCCCTCCTCCTGGTCACCGGCCGCAGGCAGTAGTGCGCGATAGGCCTGCTGGGTTCCCTGGAGCCGCGCCCAGTCTGTACAGGAGCCACCGCCCGAAACAGGAAGTGCCCCGCCCGAAACAGGAAGTGCCATCAAGGATCCTCTGATGCATGCCCCAGGGACCGCAGCTGGAGGAGGGAGACGCCGGAGAGCTGAACAGGCCTCCGGCGCTGCAATACACGGCCTGCTTTGCCCCGTAGGACGCAGGAAGGCCGGATGGTCCCACCACGGGAGCCCCGAGGAGGAGGAGGAGGCCGCCCCCGACGTCCATCCCTGGCCCGCTGTAAGTACACCCCAATGCTGCCTCTGCCGGCCTGACAGCACTGGAACCTCTCCATGCCCCAAGGGGGACAGGAAGACACTGGAGTACTGAGGAAGGGGAGGGGCTTTTAACCTCTCTGTGTTCCTGTCCCCCAATAGGGCGTGGACGACATCCTCCAATGCTGTCGTGGAAGGCAAATGGAGAAATACCTGTTTCTCCTTCGCATCATTGGGGGACACAGGACCATGGGACGTCCTAAAGCAGTCCCTGGGTGGGAATTGAACAATGGTGGTCGAGCATCATGCGCTAGCTGCTTACAGATGCGCAACCGCTGCCTGCAAGATCTTTCTACCTAGGCTTGCACCTGCAGAGGCCTGGGTGTGGATGTTGTAGTGTTTGGTGAAGGTATGTAGGCTGGACCAGGTTGCGGCTTTGCAGACCTGAGTTGCCGAGGCTTGGTGGCGAATGGCCCATGAGGTGCCTACTGACCGAGTTGAGTGTGCCTTGATTCCTTCTGGGATTGGCATTCCCTTGATGCGGTAGGCCTCCTGGATTGTGGAACAGATCCATCGTGCCAATGTGGATTTGGAGGCAGCAATTCCCCTTCTAGGACCCTTGGGTATGACGAACAGCGTTTCTGTTTTGCGGAATGGGGCTGTTCGGGAGATGTAGTGTCTGAGGGCTCTTACCAGGTCCAGGGTACGGAGCTGCTTTTCAACCCGGTGTATTGGAGTTGGGCAGAAGGACGGGAGGACGATGTCTTCGTTAAGGTGGAATTGGGATACCACCTTGGGCAAAAAGGATTGAAAAGGGCGGAGGACTACTTTATCCATATGGAAGGATAGATGGGGGGCCGACAGGATAGGGCGGCCAGCTCAGACACGCGCCGAATTGATGTGAGAGACGAGGAACGCGACCTTGTATGAGAGATGGGCTACAGGGACCTCTTTCAGGGGTTCGAACGGTGTGTCTTGGACGACACCAAGAACTAGGTTTAAGTCCCAGACAGCCACGGGCTTCCTGTAGGGTGGTCGTGTGTGGGAGACTCCCTGGATGAATGTTTTGACCTGTGATTTGGATGCAATCCTGCGTTGGAGGAGGACACTTAAGGCCGATATTTGGCCTTTGATGGAGCTTGGTGCTAGGCCAGCGTCGAGGCCATTCTGGAGGAACGCTAGAATTGAGAGGATGGAGAAAAGGAGTGGGTTACGGTTGTGGTCCTCGCACCACTTGAAGTAGGTTTTCCAGGTGCGGTAGTAGATGCGTGAGGACGTTGGTTTTCGGGCATTGACCATGGTGGTTATGACCTCTGGTATAAACCCTGCTTGGGTCAGGATCCAGGAGTCAATCGCCATGCCGTTAAAGATATGGCTCCTGGGATAGGAGATCCAGCCTGTTTGGGAGTGGCCAGGGCGCGTCTGTGAGTAACTGTACGAGCTCTGCGTACCATAGCCGCCGTGGCCAGTCCGAACCTCAAACTTCTCAACAAGTTTGTAAAAATCCAACAGTTCAGAATGGAATCCCTATGCCTACGCCTACCGGGGCCTAAATTAGTTGTGGCTCCCGGGAGCGGTGCCGAGTGGCCGCGGTGGCGGCCTCCGGCGTCAGAGCAGTGCCCCGATTTTAGTTCCTTGGTCTGTGCACGCACCCCGACTTACCAGCGGTGCGCGTCCCGGCATGGAGCCGCCGCGGTTGAAGTGGTCTGGCTGTGGATCCCGAGGTGTGTGAAGATACTGCAGCCTCTGCTGCACCAGAACCCTTAGGGATGGATCGGTGCGCAGAGTGTGCTGGCAGCTGGGATCCATCACCTGCCTCCTTTGTTGGAGGTGAGAACTGTCCTGTGGCCGTGTGCTATCCTGTCCTGCAGGGTGATGGCATGGTGCCTCTGGGTGCCAGTGGCCTGTGCATCCCTCTGTCCTGCAGGGGGGTGCAATTATACCTCATGGCTACTGGTGGCTCTGTGCCAGGAGAGCGGGGTCCTTTTATGAGGATCCGTCCCTGCATGAGATGCCCTCGTGTTCCTGTGCCAAGTGAAAATCAGAAATGTAACAGTGAAAAAAACAAACAAAACAAGAAAAGAGGGTGTGTGTGGTCTGAGCTACAGACCGCATGTGCCTCCTGCGACACTAAGCTAAAAACTGAATATCTACGCCCATGTACGGGTGTATACTGAAAGAAGGAGGGCTCAATTTTAATCTCTACTTAGTGTCGCCTCCTAGTGACAGAAAAGCATACACCCATGGTCCTGTGTCCCCCGATGATGCGAAGGAGAAAAGCAGCTAACAGTCTATTCAGTAGGACTATCAGCTGTGTATACACCAGACGTCTCCACAACACAACTGATGGTCCCAACCCTATTTATAAGGCAAGAATTCACACTTATTAAACCTGACAGGGCACACCTGTGAAGTGAAAACCATTTCCGGTGACTGTTACGTACCCACTTCTCAGCACGTGACTTGGGGTTGCACCTGCAAGGGTTAATCTATCTTCTCTCACTCAATCCAGCACTCGACCTCTGTCCTATGCTGAAAGGGAGCATCAATCACACCCCGACTCACACCATGCGCCCCGCTTCACACAAGCTGCCACCACTTACCAACATACAGGGGGTAAGTCCCTGAAATAATACTGTCAGCCAATCAACAGGATCACACACTTCTTAGGGCTATGAATCCTTTTAGAACAAACAAGGTTTCAGCTTATTAAAGTTTTAAGCTTTAATATAAAAGGTACAGTGCTTACATAAAAAGATATAAAAATAGAAATACAATGACATACACATATGCAAACAATTAAATAAAAAGGAGAAACTTACAGAAAACTAAACTTAGCTTCCATTGCCCGATGGGGAGAGCAGAGTTTTGGAATGATGATCACAGCAGCTTTCACTGACCCATCACTGTGACACGACACTGTCGCTGTGTGAGCCCAGATATAGACCCAGCCGGGGGGGTCAGATCCTAGACCGGCCTTCTAGTTTAAAATTCTAATTCTGGGCCTATGATTGGGCACTCACTCATTTAGCCATGCATAGATTATGTTTTAAAAATGTCTTTGTCTTCTAACTAAGTGTCCTGGTTTTGCTTCCCATCTGTGGGTCTCTTTGATCATTATTAGAGATGGTTCCTCTATCTTATCTATGACCTTTCCTTTGAAGCTATCTATGTGTGTGATTTTTGTCACCCACTGCTTTTCCCATCCTGGCTCCCTGGGGGAGACTAGAGTCAGTGTGACTGCTGGTGTGTGTTTATGTATCAGGTCATGACCTCTCCTGGATGGGCAGGGGATTTAACCCCCTAACTGTTCTAGTGTCCAGTCCCTGCGATACATATTTGCTACAGTGACTACCTCTTGAAGCTCATCAAGAAAAAGCCAAGAGTGTGCAAAGCAGTACTCAAAGAAAAAGGTGGCTACTTTGAAGAACCCTAAAGTATAAGACATATTTTCAGTTGTTTCACACTTTTTTGTTAAGTATATAATTCCACATGTGTTAATTCATAGTTTTTTGTTTTTTTTTTTAAACATTGAATTTTTATTGAAGATTTGTATAGATTGAGAAACAAACATAACAATATTTGTTCTCTATCGGAATCGTATCCGGGAGAACACTCAGGAAAACAAGATAAAATACCAAAATATAACAATCAAAGGTCATAAAGGGGAAAAGTAAAATAAAAGAGATAAGAGAAAGAGGAGAAGGAAGAGAAGAAAGGGGGGATGTACTCGGAATCAGGGATGGGGGTGAGACGGGGAGGGGGGGAAACTCGCAATGACTGCCACACCAGCCGAATAACGTTCAACTCTGATATATAGGGTATCTAAAGATCCGCTTAAACTAAAAACACTATTTGTGGTGACGTCCTCTGAGCAGGCCTCTCACAAGGAAGACCGCTTCTTCTAACCACTTCTTCTAACTAGGTGGGCTCGCAGGGCAAGAGGGCTGGAGGAGGCCCCATGGGACCGGTGCAGCTCCCGGGTGGGAGGCCCAAACACTCCATCTATCGTGAATCGTCCATCTGGCCGACCCATTCAGTGCCAAGTGGTATTCCTGGTGAAAGATCCAGTTAATCTTATGGAGCAATACAGTTAAGGAAGGAGAGGGCTTTCCATTTTGCTGCTAGGCACAGACGGGCAGCAATGAGAATATATGATACCGTCCCTCTCTGCGGGAAAATCTTGAATACCGATATTCAGAACTGCCAGTTGTGATGTTAAATCTTGTCTAATTCCCGTGACTGAGTGGATTAAGCTTTGGACTAAAGCCCAAAAGGGACGTATGTTCGGACAGGACCACCACATGTGTGCTAGGTTGCCCTTCTCTCCACACAGTCTCCAACACTGCGGGGACTGACCCTTGGTGAAGTGGGCAATGCGCACAGGAGAGAGGTACCATCTAAGATGGATCTTCTTTATGTTTTCAAGATGATTTACACATCTGGTGGACCTGCCCACCTCTCTAGCTGCTGCGTGCCAGTCCTCGACTTCTGAAGTGAACCCAAGGTCCCCCTCTCATCTTCTCATGTACGGTAGTTTCACCTCACGAGCCACGGACACCAATCCTCTATAAATTCTGGACATCATTCGTGGTTTAGGGGGATCTGATTGAACAGCACCCAGGAGAAACGGTACGGGGGGGGGGGGAAGCACAGGTAGTGGGACGTACAAGGCCTTACGTAAAAGATGGTCTAGTTGGGAGAATTGTAAAAATGCCGAACGACACTCAGGGAACCATCTACAAAGGGACTCAAACGTGGGCCATGTCCCTTCCTGACATGTCTCCCAGGGACCTCAATCCCATACCCTCCCAGGTCTTTGTCTGGATTGATGGGACAAGGAGGCGCAACGCCCGAATAGGCACATTCTCCGGTGGAGCACGGGTACAGGCCCGCGGCACCGACCTCCAACAATGTAAGAGGGCCTGGGAAGTCTCGAGCTGACGAGTCTGGGCGACTGGTCGAACCGACTCAGCCATCAGGAGGTCCCCCAGAGTGCCACCCCTCAGGTGCGAAGCCTCAATGGAGACTCATCTGAGATGGTCAGGGTTACGCCACCAAGACCCAGCCTCCTCCAGGACTATAGCTCTATGGTATTCCAAAATGTTTGGCATTCCCATGCCACCTTCCCCCATCGGAGCATACATCGTCTCTCTGGCCACACGTGGAATCTTGTTGGCCCAAATGAATACATTGACTGCGCTCGGTAGTTTAGTTAACAGGACCTTGGGGATCCTAACAGGGACACACCTAAATACATATATTATCTTTGGTAAAGTCATCATTTTAAAGGTGTGTAATCGAGCAATCCAAGACAGGGTCTTAGCACCATATGTATTTACATCCGAAAGGACTCTCGATAACAGTGACTCATAATTAAGTCGCACAAGTTGGTCGGCGGGTGCCAGCGTGATCCCAAGATAGGGTATGCCACCTCTAGACCAACGAAACGGCAAAATCTCCGTGAGAGCAGCTATTTCAGAGTCTGGAACTCCCAGTGGGAGAAGAGTTAATTTAGCCGCGTTCAATTTGTAGAACGAAACCATCGAGTAGTCCTTCAGGATGCGCATGACCGCTGGGAGAGACCGAGACACCTCTGTGCAAGTGATGATAATATCATCAGTGTACAGACCAATGGTATGGACATCTCCGCCCACTCGAACACCCGACACGTCCTGGGCAGAGCGGATTTTCTCAGCCAGGGGCTCCACTGCCAGAGTGAAAATCACCGGTGACAGCGGGCAACCCTGTCGAGTTCCGTTCGTAATCTGGAAGACAGGCAAGAGGAAGCCAGATGTGAAAACCCTGGCATTAGGGTTGGAGTATAGGGATAAAATCGCCTTCAAGAAGGAGCCTACAATGCCAAACCTTCGAAGGACCGCCTCCAGGTAGTCCCAGTGCACCCTGTCGAATGCCTTCTCTGCATCTAAAGACAGGAATGCACCGGGGGTCCCCCCCAGCCCCATGGACCCCACGAGATCCACCATTCTTCTCGTCCCATCCTTCGTCTGTCTCCCAGCCACGAAACCCACCTGATCCAGATTTATCAGTTTAGGCACCACTCCCCTTAGTCTGTAAGCAAGAACCGCAGCGAAGATCTTAATATCGCAGTTCAGGAGGGAGATGGGTTGGTAACTCCCAGGGAGGTCCGGGGCTTTGCCTGGTTTAGGGATTGTGATTATTGCAGCTTGAAGCTGGAGTGGGGTGATCGTGCCCGTGTCCCTCCACTGCCGAAAAGTCCGTAGGAGGTACGGAGCCAATGCCTCTCTAAAAGTCTGTAAATACTCATTGGGCAAGCCATCCGGGCCAGGGGCCGAGTGAGGCTTGGTGTCTCTGACTGCTCGGGTGACCTCATCCAAGGAAAAAGGGAGACTCAAATATTCCAGGTCTGAGGCTGAGACAGAGGGCAGGCTCAATCCCTCCAGGAAGTTCTCAATCAGCTGAGGGTGGGCTGGGGGGTCTCGACGTCATGTTGTAGATTGTAAAGATCTGAGTAATATTGTTGGAACACTGTCGCTATATCAATAGGGTTTCTTACTACCCGAACTGTTTTGTCTTTGAAACTATCTATCGTAGAGCGAACAGTTCTCTTTTTTAAGCGTCTAGCTAGAATGGTGCCCGCCCGACTCATAAAAACACTGATTTCGAGAGGCGTAAAGCTCTCTCATGGTGTGACAGGAGAAGCGTTCTCAACTGCATTCTAGTTGACGTCAGCTGAGAGGCCAGTGTGGAGGTAGGGTTAAGCTTATTCTCTGCCTCCAAGTTGGAGAGTCGGTTAAGTAGTTCAGTTCTCTCTTTCTCACGTCTCCTCTTAATCTGTGCAGCCTTCTGGAGGAAAAGGCTTCTGACAAAGGCCTTACGAGAGACCCAGAGGGTCTCAACTGAGACGCAGACATTGTCATTAAGTTTAAAATATTCAATTATGCGGGTCTTAATGTCCTCCACAAGGCTGTCATCAGATAAAAGGGCGCAGTTCAATCTCCACGATCCCGGCTGTGTGGGGCGGGAGTGCACCGCCAGATCGAGGGACACCGGGGCATGGTCAGACCATGTTATGAGCCCAATCTCAGCACAGGCACAGGCCGTGAGTGTTATCATCTACCAGAAAATAATCCAATCTGGAATACGACCTGTGCCTGTGCGAGTAGAAAGAATAATCTCTTTCTGTTGTGTGCAGGTATCTCCAAATATCATGGAGACGGTATTCCCTGCACACATGTCCCGCTTTTCTGCCAGCCCCAGGTGCCCCACGAGCCCTATCTAGGAACCTGTTTTGGACTAGGTTAAAGTCGCCGCAAATTACTTTAAATCCTCCCGAGTTAGTAGGAACCCTATTCAATAACAGCCTGAGGAACTTCACCTGACCCTCATTTGGTGAATATGCGTTTACCAGGGTGAGAGCAACTCCAGATATCACACAAGAGAGCACAATGAATCTGCCAGCTGGGTCGGCATCCACGCCGACTAGAGTAAATGCTAAAGAGTGCTTAATAAAAACGCACACTCCGGCCCTCTTGCCCGTTGAATTCGCGAAGTATGCCGTGGGGAACATGTGATGATGTAGCCTGTGGTTGTCTGTTTTCAAAAGATGCGACTCCTGAATACAGAGAATATCTGCCTTAGGCGGCCGTCACACGCACAGATATCTTTAGCGATATTGTAAGCGATCACGTGCACGCGCAATCGCTTACAATATCGCTCACATCGCTGGTGAGATGTCACACAGACAGACTCACCAGCGATGCGGAGCCGCGATCTCGCTCGTTACTATGGTACACATCGGGTTACTAGGGCCGCGCGTCGCTTAGTTACCCGACGTGTACCATAGTTACCATCTCCCAGCATAGGCTCTGCTGCTGGGAGATCGTTCATCGTGGTGTTATACACCACGATGAAGGAGATCGTTAAATCGTTCATCGCTAGATCTGAGAACCGGAGCTCAGATCAGCGATGTCAGGATCAAGCGATTTAACATCGTAAATCGCTTGATTACATGCAACGATTTCTTGCCCGATATCGCTTAAGCGATCAAAAAGGAGATCGCTTAAACGATATCGGGCAAGAAATCGTTGCGTGTGACGGCCGCCTTAGACTTCAGAGCTTCTTTCCATAAGAGTGAGCGCTTAAAAGGGGAATTTAAACCCTTAACGTTGAAAGATACAATTTTCATGATTAATGAGATAGACTTTGGTGGTATTACCTGATGATGGCTTCAAGTTTCGACCAGTGCAGGCAGCCCGCGTGAGTGGGGAAAGAAAAGGGACAAGGTTATAAAGAAAGGAGGGGGGAGATAGAAAGGGAGTATCAGAATTAAACGGAAAAAAAAAAAAAAACAAGTACCGTATATACTCGTGTATAAGCCGACTTTTTCAGCCCAAAAATTGGGCTGAAAAGTCCCCCCCTCGGCTTATACACGAGTCATATACTTTTCTGTGAGGTGGGGGCTGTGTCCGGGAGCAGGAGGAGGCTGGAGGAGGTGGGGGAAGGCTATAATATGAGCGGCTCGTGACGTGGAGCCGCTCATAACTTATTCATGATATGCACTGCATCCCCCGCCCATCTGCGGGGGAGCAGTGCATATCGCCTTACAGCCCCCAGCACGGGGTATACAGCCCCCCCCCATCCCTCACAGTATGGCGCCCCCCCTCCATGCTGCCGCTGCTTAGTGTACAATAAATAGTGTTATTATCTCTCACCGGCCCGGTCTCAGTGCATTCTCCCTCCTCCCTGCGTGTCATGTGACCGGGGCTCACAGCGATGACGTCACCGGCCGGTCACGACACGCAGCCTCACAGGGAGGAGGGAGGATGCACTGAGACCGGGCCGGTGAGATAATAACACTATTTATTGTACACTGAGCAGCGGCAGCATGGAGGGGGGCGCCATACCCTGAGCCCCCTGTGCCTCCTGTATACCCCGAGCCCCTTTTATACCCTGAGCTCCCTGTGCCTCCTGTATACCCTGTGCACCCTGAGCCCCCTGTATACCCTGAGCCCCTGTATACCCTGTATACCCTGAGCCCCCTGAGCCCCCTGTATACCCTGAGCCCCCTGTATACCCTGAGCCCCCTGTGCACCCTGTATACCCTGAGCCCCCTGTATACCCTGTGCTGGAGTCCACCCTCGGCTTATACGCGAGTCAGTAAGTTTCCCAGTTTTGGGGGGCAAAAGTAGGGGGGGTCGGCTTATACACGGGTCGGCTTATACACGAGTATATACGGTACTAGAAATAGGCTAAAAGGACCAAACAAAGAGAAAAAAGAAAAGAACAAACATGTATAACATAAGAAACACAGAGGTAGATCTGATGATCAGCACAGGTCCGTACAGAGGGACCTCTCTGTCTTGGGGGGGGGGGGGGGGAAATGGGGGTAGAACAAACAGTCTCCCCCAACCAGGCCAAGAAAAATGGGAGGTTTCTCGGCTTCAAACCAGCTTTAACGTGCTGGCATCAAGGGGTCTCTTCAACGGAGAGGAAGAGAGTCCCAACCGATTAGAAGAAATGGCAAATTCCCCCAGCTGGGGACCAAGCTGTGACCTGAGGTAAAGAAATGTAAATGTTAATGTTCATCCGAAAAGTTCAAGTAGTAGCGGAGGGGGACTTTTCGTTTCTGGCTGGAGAATGGCAAGACCGAGGGGAAGATGGATGCCCCCCCCTGTGAGGTTGGTGAACGTTGAGGTGACGGCCCTGGGCCTCCAGCAAGATTCCACTGTTTGAAAGCTTTTCCTAGCTGACTGGGGGACAGGAAGAGATGTGCCGTTCCTTTGTACCAAAACTTGACCCTAACCGGAGTTCCCCAGCTGTAGGCAATCCCTTTGTCTCTCAATATTTTACAGTGTGGGGCAAATTCCCTCCTGCGGGCCAGAGTTCCAGGGGAGAGATCTGGGAATGCTTGGATTTCCGAATATGATGCCAGGAGGATGTCCAGACGCCTCATCTTTTGTATTATTAGTTCCTTAGCTTTTAGAGTAGAAAAGGAGACCAGGACGTCTCTCGGTAGGGACTTGTTGATGTGAGGGGGTTTTGGGATGCGATATGCTTTATCATATTGTAGATAATCTCCTGGGGTCTCTGGGAGAAGCTTCTGCAGGAATTGACTCACTGTCTCACATAAATCCTCCTCGGCCCCTCCCTCAGGGAAACCTCTTAAGACGCAGATTATTAGCTCTAGCTTTATCTTCCAGATCCCATAGTTTCAGCTTTACTAATTTCATGTCGTCAGCTATGAGAGTAGTCGTCTGCCAGTTCATTATGGGCCGTGGCGTATTCCGCCATTTTCTCCTCAATATGCTGTGTCCGTTCTCCCAGGGCCGACATTTCCCCTTTCAGCTCTTGTAAAATTTTCCTAGTGTCCTCCTGTATGGAGTGTCTGAGTGCACCCATCGCTTCCATAAGAAAGCTGCGCGTCACCTGTGTCTCTACATCTCTCCCCGCCGGGTGGTCCCCGGAGGTCCAGGGAGACCAGCAGCAGGCTGGGAGGAGCGGGAAGAGGAGGACGCCATGTTAGGAGTCAGTGATTGTTCCCGCTCCGGTGGGTAGAAGTCAGTGAGGCGCGCGGACTCCCCGCGCATCCGGGACGACTGCCTGGGCATCTCCGGTGTCTCCTCAGGTGTTGTGGACGGAAGATGGAGGGCTATTTCGGGCAAAAGTGTCTATTTGTGCCGCAGAACCTCAGGCACAGCTAGGAGCTCAGCAAAATGCAGCTGGTTTCATCGGCTCCTGGACCGCGCCCCAACAAATGAAATGTTTTGAGATCCGGGGGATAAGTCACTGTAGATTACTGTCAGGGTATAATCTGTGCATGGTGCTAGATGGTCTGCTGAAATGCCACTTTAATGCAGTAGATGGCACTGTTGTCCTGCAATAGCCAGAAATAATCTTGTATAGGGATTTATGGCCACTTTACACACACCAACTTATCTGTCCAACTTCTGACCAACTTGCTGGTTGCAGTGAAATCATGGACACATTGTTCCATTTGTACACAGCCACAAAATGGAGCAATGTGTCCATGATTTCACTGCAACCAGCAAGTTGGTCAGAAGTTGGACAGATAAGTTGGTGTGTGTAAAGTGGCCTTTAGGCTGTATAGCTGTGTCATGTGAAGGCACTATTATAGTTTAGGTAGGGTGGGGGTGCTATCCACAATATATATGTAACTCAAGTGCTGTTCCTCTACTGGTCTTAACCTCCCTGGCGGTCTGTTTAGTTCTAGAATAATTTGCTAAAAGCGGGCTACCCGCGTTCGCGGTAGATGCGGTTAAAAAACCGCATCTGCCGCACTTGTGGCGCGGTTGCGGTAATCTGCATAGGAACCAACCACCTCTGATGACCCTCATACATTGTTAATATGTGCCCCTGCAGCCTAGTAAACCATTAGCAGCACTGTTGTTGTGTGAAAAGTGGCTGCAGTAGAAGTGCGATAATGATGTTATACAGTTACATGCCTGGTACTTGAGGCCGTCTCCCTGTGTGTGCTGGGACGTGTGGGCGGTGCTCATCATGTCTGCTCTCCCCCTCCCTTATGCACGCCCCCTCTCAGCCTGCTATAGTGCTGTGAGGCTGATTGCGTCATAAAGGGGCGGGGCTACCGTGATGCCGCGATTTAGCCCCGCCCCTTTATGACGCAATCAGCCTCACATCACTATAGCAGGCTGAGAGGGGGCGTGCATAAGGGAGGGGGAGAGCAGACATGATGAGCACCGCCCACAATTGCCAGCACACACAGGGAGACGGCCTCAAGTACGCAGGCATGTAAGTATATAACATCATTATCGCACTTCTACTGCAGCCACTTTGCACACAACAGTGCTGCTAATGGTTTACTAGGCTGCAGGGGCACATATTAACAATGTATGAGGGTCATCAGAGGTGGTTGGTTCCTATGCAGATTACCGCAACCGCGCCGCAGCCGCGCCGCAAGTGCGGCACAAGTGCGGCAGATGCGGTTTTCTCACCGCATCTGCCGCGAACGCGGGTAAGCCCGAGCCTGACTCGGGGTTAACGCTTCTGGTAGTGAATGTTAACCCCGACTCAGGCTCGGGAATAACGCTAGGAAGGTTAATGTGTGTTTGTGCTAGTCTCTGCATGGACAATCTGTAACATGTCACATATATAGTATTTACTTTCTTTCTGACCCTTTTAAGTAGGTCTTTGCCAGGAGGTCTTCAGTAGATCTTTTGTCACCCCCCACCTCTTGATCCCTGTACCTTGCTGTCGTTTTCTTCAATTGGAATATGGATCACGTTGATCCCCGCTGTTAGATCTGTGGAGGCTGTGAAGCAGATAGCAGTCTCAGGGAAGACACTGCCGCAGGGTCCCCTCCACAAGCAGGATCGGAAGTCCAGTAGTCTGCTGCTGGTGTCCTGGGGTGCAGGGACTGTGGGTTTCTGTCTCACCCACCCCGCCAATCGGCTGCCTGGTCGGGGCTATTAGCCCTGCAGTATAGGAGACGTCGCCGCACATCGCGCGCGTCTCCTCTCCTCTCCCCGCCGGTGCCCAGACCTCCCACCGCGCGTCTGAAGCCGGTGATATGGGCGGGCTACCACTGAGGGAAACGGACACGACCGCAGTCAGTGCGAGTGAAAAACAATAACTGCAGTCGCGTGGCAGCGCAGCCCGCACCGCAGATGGGGCGGATGGGAGCACGTGCAGGGCCGGTCTGTAGAGCACACTTCAGGACTCAGCAGCCCCCAGATAGTCCGTTATGGGTCCTCCACTCACTAAACAGCCGGGTCAGCAGTTTAAGGCCTATTCCAGCGGTCTGAAGGGCCGGATGGATGTGGATGGTAGGTGGCCTGCAGGAGCTCCTCTATCTGCATCCTCTCCCATCGGCGGCCATCTTGGTTCCCCCGTTAATTCATAGTTTTTATGCCTTCAGTGTGAATCTACAATTTTCATAGTCATGAAAACACAGAAAACTCTTTGAATGAGAAGGTGTGTCCAAACATTTGGTCTGTACTGTATGCAGTGTGGTTTTATCCTGAGGGTCAGTGAATGCATGTATGAACAGAATACCCAGCCATTGCAGAAAAACCTTTACTGTATTTAATCATTACACTTCATTTAACGTTTTCACAATAAACTAGGAACATTTCATCATTGTGTCAGTCAACAAACATCCTGTAGTAATGCCATGTGCTATCCACAAGTGGGGTATGTAGCTATTGAGGTAGTTAATATTTCAACAATTGTAAAGTAAAATCAGAATTCTCTGGCTGATGCTACATTCCCTCACTTGCTTCTTTGCATTACATTTATCAATACATTCATTCCTTTTTTAATTTACCGTTGCAAGCTTACCACATTATATTTATACATTGTGTGCACAATTATTAACCATGTAAGTATTTATCAGGTCATCCTTTTTAGGCCAAATTCACATTTCTGGATGAAACTGACAAATTTTTATGCACTTGTGTGAATTTAGACCTATGTATATTTTCCAACTTCAAGCTGTATAAACATGAATGGATGAAGCATAGCAGGTGATGTATACTTTTCTACTTCGGGAGGGTGAGGCCTAAGGATACAAACCTGTTATGATGGTGTGCTGAATTATTAGGCAGTTTGTTTTCCTTAGACAAAATGTTTAACTGATTCTCAAGTCAAAAATTATAAAGTCTTAGGGCCTTTCACACTTGCGTTTTTTTTCCTGATTTGGAAGATCAGGTAAAACCCGATTCTTATGGTGGGTTTACACACACCAATCATTGTATCCAATCTCTGAACCAATCTCTGGTTGCAGTGAAATCATGGACACATAGTTCCATTTTGTGGCTGTGTACAACATGGAGCAATCTGTCCATGATTTCACTGCAACCAGAGATTGGTTCAGAGATTGGATACAATGATTGGTGTGTGTAAACCCACCATTACTGTATTTTGCACATTCACTTTAATTTGGTCAGGTAGAATCTTGTTGCTTCATGTTTTCTCCTGAAATCATTAAAGAGAATGGACAAAAAAAAAAATGAATCCTGTTAGAATCAGGTGTTTTCCTGATCATCCAAATCAGGAAAAAACCGCAAATGTGAAAGGCCCCTTAGGCCCCTTTCACATCAGCATTTTGCTAATGTGCAGCAGATGGCCAGATTTACCGCATTGGCCGCCTAATGGCCAACTTGCAACCCGGATCCGGCAAGCCCCATGCATTATCTATGGGGCTTGCAGTCTGGTGCGGCAAGTGCGGTACTGCTGGATGCGGCAAATCTGGCACTTGCAGCCCCCCCAAAAAAACAAAAACCGCTTGCAGGTAGAAACTTCAAGACTGGACCGTAACCAAAAATTTTGAACACACATTTTTCAAAGGTTTTATGGACAAATGAGATGAGGTTTTGCTGCAGGACCAGATGGATGGGACTGTGGCTGGATCATTAACTGGTACAGACCTTTAGTTTGACTCAAATGCTAGCAAAGTAGAAATCGGTACGCTGTGTGCTGATATTATTGAAGAAGCTAGTTGGAGCCTTTTTGCTTAGAGATGGACTCAAACATAATCCCAAACGTATTGCCAGTTTTTCAAGACTTTCTACAAGCAGTGACACTGGATATGGGATGGGATGGATAGGATATCAATTATTGTACTGGCTGACAAAGAGTAGCAATATTAGGGGCCTTTCACACTTGCGTTTTTTTCCTGACTTGGAAGATCAGGAAAACACCTGATTCTTACAGGATTCATTTTTTTTGCCCATTCTCTTTAATGATTTCAGGACAAAACATGAAGCAACAACATTCTACCTGACAAAATTAAAGTCAATGGGCAAAATACTGTAAGAATCGGGTTTTGCCTGATCTTCCAAATCAGAAAAAAAACGCAAGTGTGAAAAGCCCCTTAAAGTGTTGAGCTGTTCAAAGGGTAATTTTCTGTATATTATACCCTATCTTAAGACAGATTCTCTAAAGTTATGGAAAACCTCCTCTATTGGTGGCCTCAGGTAGTTCGTAAACTATCTAAAGGTACCTTCACACACAGCAATTTTGCTAGGCAATTTCACTGGCAATTTGCTGGTTGCAGTGAAATCATGGACACATTGTTCTATTTTGTTGCTGTGTACAAATGTAACAATGTGTCTATGATTTCACTGCAACCAGCAAATTGCCAGTGAAATTGCCGAGCAAAATTGCTGTGTGTGAAGGTACCTTTAAAGGGTTATATAACCGCTATGCTCCCCCTGCTAGGTGCACCACCAATCAAGATAATAACAATCTTATGTCCTTTGTTTGAATAGACACTCATTTACAACGCTGCTCCATTCAAATATCTATGAGACACCCAAATGTAAATGAGTGCTTTTTGGTTCTCTCTCAATCAGTTCCATAAATGTAAATATGGGAGACAGGATAAAAATTCTTATCACTTTTATAGATGCCAGCACTTGGAAACCCTGCAGTCAAATACTTACCTTTCCTGTGGATAAATTATGGGGTTTAATTATGGGACATTTATTATACATTTTTAACATAAAACAACATGATGATGTAAATTATGCTTCCAATTTCTATTCTCTTGACGATATTCAGCCCTCACATTCTTGCTGCTGTGGAACTACAGTCAATATCTTCGGTAAGACATCTCCGCAACGACCGTTAACTTTATGCAAAGCCAGGTGATCCGCTCTAGTTTCTCCAATATTAAGAATAGCAATAGGAATGCTTTTTTCTTTGGCTTTTATTGCAAATCGGTATCCAGAATAAACCTAAACAAATGCAAAAATTAGATGCGAGAGTCATTGATTTATGTTTCAAATTAATGATATTTTAAATTATTTTTCCATGTTTTTTTTATTCAGCTATGAAGACCTTTATTTTTTGAGACAATCCACTACAATTTACAGAACATTAATGGGATCCAGACATAGATATATTTAGTCTGTAAGTGGATATACACATTTCAGTACAAGAGTTGTAGTCATAATTTTAGTTATCAATTAACAGCTTGTAAAATAAATACCTGCTCGTCAAGTCCTAAACATATCAGAAGGTGGATGTACTCTGTGTCATTGTAATGAAACCTCACACACAACAAAAACATGTACGGTATGTAAAGAGAAGGTCGCTCCCTACGTCAGTGTACACTACAAGCCATTTTATTTTACTGCTCTTTGCTGAGGAAAAAGAAAGCTTGCAAAAGACAAGGCATATAGGGTTGCAGTTAGTCTAAATAAGCGGGATATATTATGTGTGTATATAGTATATAATATATATATATATATATATATATATATATATATATATATATATATATATATATATATATATATATATATATATATATATATATATATACACACACACACACACATACACACACACACATATATATATACATATATACACACACACACATATACACACACACACATATACATGCATATATACACACACACATACATACATACATACATATACACACACACACACACACATACACGTACATACAAAGCCCTCATTAATCTAATGTGACATTTTATACCTGTTCGTTATTAAAGGGCATATCTGTGAAGATATCTGCAACAATGTACCAACTTTTGCAAAAAGATACTTGTTTTCTCATTTTTATATGCAGAAAGTTTTGTTTATAAGATATTTGGTATTAACACAAAATAATGTTCAGGGTGTGCCAGTAAAGCTTCATTCTAGGAGTGTGGTTTTTATGTACTTATTTGATCTAGGTTTTCTGCACAGAAAGAACATGTACTCATTAAAGTCTAAGGCTACTTTCACATAACGATTTGAAGGGAGCCGATGCTGTCCGATATAAAATCGGACAGCATCGGCTCCCTTCTGATGCCTGGAATCGGGTGCCAAATAGGCAGCCGATTCCGGCATAAAATCGCTCCCTGCGGGGTGAAAAAAAGAAAAAAAAAATGTTATTCTCACCTCCCCCCGAGCCCCCGCCGTCTTCCGCCATCTTCTTGGAGGCTCCCGGTGGCTCCCGCAGGCTGCCGGTGTCAGCAGAGGGCTTCCTCTGCTGTTCAGGACCTGCGGTGATGTCACAGTCACGTGACCGCGGGTTCACCATGGTAACCCGCGGTCACATGACTGTGACATCACCGCAGGTCCTATAAGGCAGAGGAAGCCCTCTGCTGACACCGGCAGCCTCCAAGAAGATGGCGGAAGACGGCGGGGGCTCGGGGGGAGGTGAGAATAACATTTTTATTTTTTATTTTTTAACCCTTGTGCTCCTAGTTAGGAGCAGTTTTACTGTACTGAGCATGCTCAGTACAGTAAAACGGGGTCCGAGGAGACATCAGATGTTTCCTCGGACCCTTCTCCATAGGGCCCCATGTTATAGGGATCGGACCTAATCGGATGTGCACTAAATGCCATCCGATTTGGTCCGATCCGAATCTGTCAGATTTTATTTTTCGGTGCAAAAATCGGAGCAAGCTCCGATTTTTGCACCGATAATACAATCGGACAGAATCGGATCGGACCAAATCGGATGGCATTTAGTGCACATCCGATTCGGTCCGATGCCCATAGGGCTGCATGGAGGCCAAATTCGGATCCGATGCTGTCCGATTTTGATCGGACAGCATCGGAAATGCAAAATCCGTGATGTGAAAGCAGCCTAAGGCTACTTTCACGTCACATTGTTGCAAGTGTTCAGTGGTCCCGCCGGGACATACATTCGATACTTGATTCAAACGTATGTGCCGACGGTGTTATTGACTTTAATGGTGCAGACAGAGTCAACGTGTGCTCTGTCGTGCACCATTTTCTGAAGTATACGTTTACTGCAGGTGGACACCTGAATGCAGGAGACTGCACCACTGAATGCATGCTAGAATGCAATGTGGAAGCACCCTGAAGCAGGGGTGGGCAATTAATTTTCCTGAGAGGCCACATGAGAGATAGTGACCCAAACCAATGGGCTGAAAATAATTCTGCAAAATATTAATATAATAATTTCATATTAATATTATTTGTATTGCTTATTATTGAGCAGAATTAAGTATGCAACATCTCGTTATCTACAGTATGAGCACACACACAGCGCCATCCAAATACAGCATGAGCTAAATAGCTCCCAAAATACAGGAAGAGCCCTCACATAGATCCCTTTACACCATATGAGCCCACACACAGCTCCCTATAAGACCTCACAGTCCCTATATACAGTATGAGCCTGCCACAAAGCCCCTCTACATACAGTGTTAGCCTCTCAAATCACCTCTACATAAAGTCTGAGCCCACACATAGTCCCTCTATATACAATGTGATCCCAGACATAGCACCATTATATACAGTGTGAGCCTCCACATAGCACATTATAGACAGTGTGAATCCCAACATAGCCTCTCTATCCTGTTTCCCTAAAAATAAGCCCAAGCATGATTTTTTAAAATTTCAAGGATGCTCGAAATATAAGTCCTACTTTAAAAATAAGCCCTAGTTACAGTTCATAAAAAAAGTCAACTTAAATAGTGTCCAGGGAAGTATACATGTAAAAAGGTTAAATCAACTGATAATAGAATGCAGCAGGACAGATAGACCCCCTCACCAATGAAAGCAGACACCCCCAAAAAGAATCACACTCAAAGACCCCACAAGACCAAAACAATAATGGTTGGTAAGTGCCAGGCTCTCACACATATAACGGTAGTCCTGCTAACATTACTCCACTCCTGAGCCAAATATATTAAAGGATGCCTACTTCCCTTCACCAAGGCAGCCAATCGCTACACATGGCTGCAGTGGAACGCAGAAGAGAGCAGTTTTAAAGACAAGGTACCTGACAGTAGGTAACGCACCTGTAAGAGGAGTGATGCCAGCAGGATTAGCCGATCTGTGTGTCAGAGTTCAGCACTTGCTAACCCTTACTGTTTTTGGCCTTGTGGGGTATTTTGAGTGTGATTCTTTTGAGGTGTCTACTTTTCTAGGTGACGGGTCTATCTATCATTTACTACTGTGAAGTACCATATTTAGATAGCGGAGTAAGAAATATACTGCACTAGTATTGTGACCCCCAGACAAGATGAGTGCAAAAAGGAAGAGCTATTCCGTTAAGTACAAGAAAGGAATTGTGGCAGACTCTCAGAACACAAATGTTTGATATCCGACTGATCTGAAAATAATGAGCAGAGTATGATAACCTCAGTCAACAGGTTACAAGGTGGGTAAAATGCTAAGAAGTGCAAGTGCGGATCAGGTTGGCAACAATTATTTTCTGTATTTTCTGACATAGCTGGGTTGCTGACAGGAGAGAAAAGGCTTTGGTTTCGTACACCCACAGATTTAGGGTTTATACAGGATGGGACACCTAAATTGACACACCTGAATGCCCACCTATCCTGGGGCGAGTGGGAAAATTGTGTGGGTTTTAGTGCACCCACTGTTGGATAAGGGTTATCACCTCTATGTAGATAACCTTTATACCAGCATCCCACTCTTCAAGACCTTCGAGAGCTTCTCTGCTAGAGGTGCAGTTGCATGCAGCACCATATAGAAAAAGTAAGATAGCCCTTCTTAAGCTGATAATTGGGCACCTGCTTAGAAAGGGGACAGCAGATTCAAATGCAGCAACAACCTGTTGGTGGTCACGTATAAAGGCCCTGTTACATGCTTCAATGTCTCAGCAATCCGATCAACGATCCGACTTGACCTAGATCACTGGAACGACGTTTAATGATCACTGGTGAGGTGTCAGACGTACTGATATCGTTAACGACGCAGCAACGATTCCGCAACAAGGGAACGATACTTGTGGTCGTTTGGTTGCCTAAGTCCTTCAGTTCAGGATAGGCGAAGTCGTCAACGACATAGTTATCAAGGTATCATACACACACCGATGTTGCAGGTTGAACGAACGATCAACGACTTATTCATGGTCCGGTTCATAAACCTCCGATCAACGATCAGCCAACTTATCATTGGTTGAATATACGTGTCATACGCAACAACGTCGTTTCACCACCCGAAAACCCGTGAAGTACCAACGATATCGTAGCGTGTAACGGGCCCTTACGTCAAGAGGGATGTTCTTATCTTCACCACAACACAAGGTGACAACAGCTCCCTTGTCACTATGCGTGGTACCACATCAGAGGTCACTTCCTCTCTCTAAATCAGACAAGAAAAAAACCCCCGCTGTGGTTGCATCAGTTTTCCCATGCGTCAACAGATGCAGATGCATCCATTTTTGCCCTGATATGGACATAATGCAAGTGTGAAACTAGCATATACCACCAATATAAATTAACACAACAGCAAAGTAGTAAGAATTATCACTATGCCCCTAGATAAATTCCTTGAATGGTGACGTTTTCAAAATGGGGTCACTTGTGGGTCCACTGTTTAGGCACCTTAGGGGCTCTGCAAAGAAGACATGGTGTCTGCTATCTATTCCAGACAATTTTGCGCTACAAAAGTCATATGGTACTCTTTCCTACCAAGCCCTGCCATGTGCTTAAACAGGATAAGATACTGCGGGTTATTCGCTTCTTATGGTACCTTTACACGCCGCGACGGCAGGCTGGATACATCCCGCTACTTCACGTGCACGAGCAAGCTCAAACGGCTACAAACGCTCAACGCATCACCTTTACACGCCGCGACAAGATGCGCTACGCCACGCTACATCTATAGCTAGCTACATCGCCGGGTGTCTCAAGTAGCCAGCTGTAGCTCATTTACACACCGCTACAACCAGCTACTATGGGCGTACCTGGTGCAGCAGGGACAGCACATAGGCGTGCTACAATTGTGGATTACGAGACGTCCGTACGCTGATAGGACAAAGCAATAATACCATGATTGGCCAGGCATCGCAGGAGGCTGAGTAATACAGCACGCTCGAGCAATTGTGTAGTGTGACTCGTCGGCTCCTTAAATATGCCGCCCTGTGCGGCGACAACCAATTGCAACGCACCATCTTCCACCAATGATCGCACATGGGGCGCGGTAACACGGAGCCAGGGTCACGCCTTAGCTACATCGCAGCCTGTCCCGAGTTCCCTTCCGTTGCTTCTTTACACGCCAATACAGCTCGCTACCATCGGCGATGTAGCCATCAGTTTTCGAGCAGAGCTAGGAAACAGATGTATCTGTTGCCGGCTGTAGCGTCACGTCTTCAGACGCCGCTACGACGGGCTACATTGGCGCTACAAGCTACATTTGTAGCCTGTAGCGGGATGTATCCAGCCTGCCGTCGCGGCGTGTAAAGGTACCATAAGTGAGAGCCAATTATCACTAACAACCTACATTTGCTATTAGACAAATAGATGCTCACCTCGAGTGATGATCCAACAATGAGCATTGCATCCGCTTCACATAAGCAATCAAACATTGAGTTCACCAATTTTGGATTTACGTTATCGCCAAAAAAAGTCACATGTGGTTTTAGTGGACCCCCACAATTACCACAAGATGGCACATTGAATTTTGATACTTGCTCATCTGTTAGGAAGACGTCGCCATCTGGTGCCACTCCATGTGCGCGCTCCTTCCAAGATGGATTCAAAGCTAGAAGCTTTTCTTGTAGTTCAGATCTCTTGATCAAATTGTTACAGGAGAGGCAAATCACCCTGAACAGAGAATTCACAGTGAGATTTAATATTTCCTTACGAGTATAGTGTGAGAAAAGTAACATCAGAGATAGGATTTGCATAAAAGAGTAACAATCAGGTATATAATGTGAATATGGTTAAAGGGATCCTGTCACCCCCAAAACACCTCTAAAGCTATTAAAACCTGTCCCTAGAGCATAGTAACACTTACCCTACACTCCTTTTAGCTCCTAAATGCACCAAGTGAAATTGAAGATAAATGTTATTACAGTACCTCATTAGGGATGATAATGAGTGACTATGGTATTCATAGTCACCCTGGCAGGCGCTCTCTCATCATGTTATCACGCCTCCATAGGCGTGATCTTCTAATCAGATTAAAATGCGCGCCTCCCGCCGCTCTGTGCATTCTCGGCCGGCCTGTACTGGGGCTGGGTGACGCGAATCGCGTCATTTCCGGCGCCGGGTGACGTAGTACACCCGCGCCGCTTTGTTAGCTTCAAAACGCGCACTGCATAGTCACTCATTATCATCCCTAATGAGGTACTGTAATAACATTTATCTTCAATTTCACTTGGTGCATTTAGGAGCTAAAAGGAGTGTAGGGTAAGTGTTACTATGCTCTAGGGACAGCTTTTAATAGCTTTAGAGGTGTTTTGGGGTGACAGGATCCCTTTAACTATGTGCAAAGCGAAGGAAAACCAACACTTACCTATGAATACAGCCATGCAGCTCAGTCATGCGACGCTGTCCGGCCTTAGAATGTAGGGCATCTACATTTTGTGTCACTAACCAGTGCAGCTTGCCAGATTTCTCCCAGTTAACCAAGGCCTTGTGTGCCAGATTGGGCTGACGTGCAGAAAATTTGGCCAGGCGGTGAAGTTCCGAGCCCAGTACCGTTTGCGTGCAGCCTGGCTCCCAACAAACTCTGAATGCTGTATGGGTCTCCGATCAGTCCTAGCATATAATCCCACACCTTGTGAGCGATAATCTGGGATTCCTGATTCTGTAGAGATCCCAGCGCCTGTCATGACAAACAGTCGCTGAGAACGATGTATAAAATCCTGGAGATTCTGCACAGCATTTGGATCAATAGGTGGGCAGGTTGGCACATAGTCTGAAACACTAAGATGGGAGCTGTGTCTGATCAAACCTAGGTATTGTATTCTATGAACAGCGGAGCATTTTGAAACATAGATCA
Organism: Allobates femoralis; assembly: GCA_033576535.1. NCBI lineage: Eukaryota > Metazoa > Chordata > Amphibia > Anura > Aromobatidae > Allobates > Allobates femoralis. Next base: position 639,590,207 of record JARQOC010000003.1, read on the forward strand.
ACATCGCTCAGTATCGCTTCTAAATCCAGACTCGGTATCTGCAAGAAAGAAAGAGAATCCATTAAAGCATATGGATAGTCAGATTCCTAGTTTCTGTGTGAGGAAAGATGGCTGGAAAAGATTTTACATTTTAAGCCCTGCCATATTCACTTAGATACAAATACATTGCTGTAGAGTCGTACATTACTGGATTAGTGCATAAATAGCATATATACTAGTCAATTAGTAAGATAGTGTAAAAAAGTACTTACATTGTGCCCACACACATGGTCAAATACAATGCCATATTGTGCGCTCATAGTGTCATTGCAAAGGGAGGGCCGCATACCTATAAATCCTTGGTCGTGTAACTGACTTTAATGTGAGTTTACATCTTTCCCCACACATGTTGGCTGATCTGATCACCCAGCATTCAGTGAACAGTCGCAGGTGGATTGGAGATCCGCTTACACCTGTTAGGCTGCTTTCACATCAGCGGTTTTCGCTGATCGCAGCAGTTGCGGTGAAAAAAACGCAACTGCCGCGATTACCGCATAACGGCTGCACTTGCGGTTTACTTGCGGCAAGCCCCATACAATGTCTATGGGGCTTGCGGTAAGTGTGCGGCAGGTGCGGCAAGTGCGGTTTGGGCACTTGCGGCAGGTGCGGCCGCGAAAAAACTGCGGTATGCCATGGGTTTTTCGCGGCTGCACCTGCCGATACTGCACTTGCCGCACGCCCCATAGACATTGTATGGGGCTTGCCACAAGTGAACCGCAAGTGCAGCCGTTATGCGCTAATCGCGGCAGTTGCGTTTTTTCATCGCAACTGCTGCGATCAGCGAAAACCGCTGATGTGAAAGCAGCCTCAACTAGTTAGATAGCAATGTCAAACTCTGACAGTGAGATCTAACACGCGCCACTAGGGATCGCTCCGTGACTCCACCATGGAGCGCCTATGGGTTTGTCATGACAGTGAGGGGTCAGATGATGAACCCTGTCTCTGTAATATTCCTGTGAATGCTGCCTAAGCGCCTACAACGTTCACAGGAGATGATTATTTCTGAAGTACCGGTATCATCCTGTGACTTGCCGCCAGATTCCTCCGCCGCTTGCCTCCGTCGGCCAAATGTAGTGGCAGCCTGATCACTGCACTCAGATCCCTCGGCCGGTTGCCTCTGTTCTCTAAGTGTAGTTGCAGCCTGATTGCTGCACTGAGATCCCTCCGCCCCAGTGTGTCCCTGCACAATGCACACGGTCAGAAAACTCATGCGTCCGGAGCAACTCTGATTACTGTACTCTGATAGTACAGTACTGTTAAACAAAAGGTGAGGCATTATTATTACCGTATATACTCGCGTATAAGCTGAGTTTTTCAGCCCAAAAATTGGGCTGAAAAGTCCCCCCCTCGGCTTATACGCGAGTCAATACGGCGCCCCCACCTCACTGGCACCCCCACCTCACTTTCTGGGCCCCCGCATGCAGCGCTGCGCATATACATTACCTGTCTAGCAGCTGTCACCCTCCGATGGCGGATCGCGGCTCCCGGCTCCGGGCTCCATCTTCCTCGCTGACTTCCTGCTTGTCAGGTGACCGGCCGGCGTCGCGATGACGTCATCGCGCTGAGCCCCGGTCACAAAGCAGGAAGACAGCGAGGAAGATGGAGCCCGGAGCCGGGAGCCGCGATCCGCCATCGGAGGGTGACAGCTGCTAGACAGGTAATGTATATGTGCAGCGCTGCATGCGGGGGGGCCCAGAAAGGGAGGTGGGGGCGCCAAATTATGAGGGGGGCCCTGCTGGGGCCATGTATACTACCACTGGGGCTATATACTACCACTGGGGCTGTATATATACTACCACTGGGGCTATATACTACCACTGGGGCTGTATACTACTACTGGGGCTGTATGTATACTACCACTGGGGCTATATACTACCACTGGGGCTATATACTACCACTGGGGCTATATACTACCACTGGGGCTGAATATACCACTGGGGCTGCTGTATACTACCACTGGGGCTATATACTACCACTGGGGCTGTATACTACTACTGGGGCTGTATGTATACTACCACTGGGGCTATATACTACCACTGGGGCTATATACTACTACTGGGGCTGTATGTATACTACCACTGGGGCTATATACTACCACTGGGGCTGTATACTACTACTGGGGCTGTATGTATACTACCACTGGGGCTATATACTACCACTGGGGATGTATACTACCACTGGGGATGTATACTACTACTGGGGCTGCTGTATACTACCACTGGGGCTGTATACTACCACTGGGGCTGTATATACTACTGGGGCTGCGTGTATACTACCACTGGGGCTGTATATACTACTAGGGCTGCGTGTATACTACCACTGTGGCTGCTGCTGTATACTACCACTGGGGCTGCTGTATACTACCACTGGGGCTGCTGTATATACCTCTGGGGCTGCTGTATACTACCACTGGGGCTGCTGCTGTATATACCACTGGGGCTGCTGCTGTAACACTGCTGGGGCCTGTATATACCACTGGGGAGGCTGCTGTATACCACACTGCTGGGGGCTGTATACCTGTGCTGGGGTCCACCCTCGGCTTATACACGAGTCAATACATTTTCCCAGGTTTTGGGGGCAAAAGTAGGGGGTCGGCTTATACACGGGTCGGCTTATACACGAGTATATACGGTACATTATATTACAGTATAATACAGCAGAATAGGGAGGAAAAGGAGAGGTAGTGCAGGGGATAGGATGAGCTGGAAGCTTAGGGAAAGGTGAATACGGTAGATCAGGGGAGAGATGGAGTCTCAGGGAAAGTAGGGTACAATTATAATAGAGCAGGGGATAGGATTAGCTGGAAGCTTAGGGAAAGATGAACTCAGTAGATCAGGGGAGAGATGGAGTCTCAGGGAAAGTAGGGTACAATTATAATAGAGCAGGGGATAGGATTAGCTGGATGCTTAGAGAAAGATGAATACTGAGGCAAAGTTGTATAGATTAGGGGTCCCATGGTAATGATTTTAAGGCCCCTTTTACATCAGCATTCCTGTCCGGATCCAACAGATCCTGACAGAAAACCCCATCTGCCGCAATTGCCGCCTAATGGCCGTACTTGCATTGTTCTCCATGCATTGTCGATGGGTCTTGCGGCAAGTGCGGTATTGCCGCGATACGGCAGTTGTGGCTGCGAAAAAAAGGGCAGCTGACCACTTTTTTTTCACGGCCGCAACTGCCACAAGTGTTGGATCATGGCAATACCGCACTTGCCGCAAGACCCATAGACAATGCATGGGGCTTGCAGCAAGTGCGGCCATTAGGTTTTCTGCCCAGATGGGCCAAATCTGAAAAGAAACGCTAGTGTGAAAGGCCCCTAAGGCTGGTTTCAGACTAGCATTTGCATCTACATGCGTCTGGCATGCAGACGCAAACGCAGTGCGAACGGATACATTCTGATGTGAACGCAGCAGTGATTGTCCGCATGCGTTCACATAGTATGTCATGCTAAATGTGCCCGACCACCCAATCAGAGGTGTCGGCGACCAGGAAGTGGAGACTAGCGGCGGCCAGGAGGCAGACATCAGCGGCGGCAAGAAAGAGCTGATCTCCTGCTTCTCCGCCGCTGATCTCATCCTCCCGTAATTTTCAGTAGCTGCGGCATTTCCCACCCTAGGCTTATACTCGAGTCAATAAGTTTTCCCTCTTTTTTGTAGCAAAATTGGGGTCCTCGGCTTATACTCGGGTCGGCTTATACTTGAGTATATACAGTATATAAAAAAAATACACATATTTGGTATCACCACATTTAGAAATGCCTGGATTTATCAAAATATAAAATCAATTAATCAGATATGTAAACTGCGGAACGAGAATTGAAATCAAAATTTTCAGAATTGTTTTTTTGGTCACTTCAGCACTGCAATAAAATGCATTAACAGGCGATCAAAACATCGCATCTACCCAAAAATTGCATCATTATAAACATCATCTCAAGCTGCAAAAAATAAGCTGTCACACAGCCCCAGATCCTGAAAAATGAGAACATTACAGGTCTTTGAAAATGACAACAAAAATTTAATTTATTTATTTTATTTTTTTACAAACTTCTGAATATTTTTTTATCACCACTTTGATAAAAGTAAAAATAAATATATTTGGTATATACGATCTTTTAACGACCCGAGGCATCATACCGACATGAGTGTTACCATATGGTAAACATAGTAAGACCCAAGACCTTTTTTTTGTTTTCAATTTCACTCCACTTGGAATTTTTTTTCCTTTTTTCCAGTACACTATATGGTAAGATGAATGATATTGTTGAAAAGTAAAACTCGTCTCGCAAAAAAAAAAAAAATAAATAAATTTAAAAATAGCCCTCATATGGCTATATTAAGAGAAAAATAAAAACGTTATGGAATCGCAATGTTATCGCAATGCTCGAGCTGGCCAGTGACTTCCCTAACCCGAGCGTGACAGTTGCATAGAAATCCATGAAGCTGTCACACTTAGGTTAGGGGAGTCAATCATCAGTCCCAAGCATTGAAATGTGATCCTGGTCCGAGTTATACGGCCGTCTGACTGCGCCCCTAAGAAGGTGTCCGACTGCTAACAGTGTAGTTCTTGGTAAAAAAGCATCAGGCTTTCAGTCATACAGGTGTGTATGAAGAATCTTCCATTGCCGCCCGAGCATTTTGACTGACAATTACCAGAGCTGTACATCAGCCGGCTGTCAGTGAAAGTGCCAGGGCGACGACTGTAAATACTTCATAAACACCTGTATGACTAAAGGAATAAAGTCCTTTTCCCATTACCTGCGCTTTCAGTACAGCAGTTGGGCATCTTTCTAAAGGCCACATCACACGCTTCAATCTTGATCATGATATCACCTGGAAAGTCTCATGATCGAGATCTCTAAAACAATTTATTGATATCGTTTGTGCGGTGTCACAAGCATAGATATCGTTAATGATGTTAAATTTGGCAACGCGCCAGCGATCGTGCGCACTACTCAGTGAACGACACCATCTAATGTCAGGAATAGAAGTCTAGAATGAGATTGTTTGAGAGGTGTCACACAGCACGATGCAGCAGCTTGAACGCAGGTTAATTGAACGATGAACAACGGATTTCAGGTCAAGATCACAAATCTGCGATAAGCAATCAAATGATTTTTCATCAACAAATTGTTCAGTTACACGCAACGACGCACTAACGATATCGCTTAAGCGATCCAAAATCTGCGTCGCTTAAGCAATATCGCTCACGATATTGAAGCGTGTGACATGGCCTTAACACTATTAACCCTACATCTCCAGGATAGTAGCCTTTGGGAACATGATAGATACTCTTTAACCCCTTACCGACATCTGCCGTACATATATGGAGTGTAAGGAGCGGAGTCATGGGGTGATCTCGCTCCATACTCAGCAGATACCACCTGTGTTTTACAGCCTGGACCGGACTTTAGCAAATTGTTCAAATATATAGTAAAGAACTGGCATCACCTTATGTCTAGGTGCAAGCAAGAAGAAAAATTGACATTTAAAGGTAAAAATGCACTGCAACACTAGACAGTATATGTATAGGGAATAGCATAAATGCTGAATGTGAATAGCAGGGCTCTCTGCACACCTAATAAAGACTTTGCAGAAACTGATTGTGAATCTAAAGAAAATTGAGAAAACTTAGCTTAAGCAGTAGCCACTGCGTTAAGTGCCCGATAACCGCGTCAAGGTCTCTCTCATTTTATCGGGTCCTAACCATGTGCCTCTCTTGTGGTATAATGATGTATGTGTGGGTTTTCATGCCTCTATATATAATTAAATCCAGCTGTGAGGGGTTATCATGGACATGACTATAACAAAATTGATTCCAAACATGGCTACCGAGCGGGGGAAGGGAGCTCAGTCAAAAATCAGTAATACAAATATATAGTAAAATATGTCAAATTCTGAGAGCAGGGAATCATACTGAAAGGTCAGTTTTACCATATAGCGAACATGGTAAATAAAAAAAATACAAAAACCATTGTGGAATTTCCTTTTTTTTTGCAAGTTCACTGCACTCGGAATCTGTTTCCTGTTTCCCACTACACTATATGGTAAAATGAATTATGTCATTCAAAAGTACAACTCGTCCTGCAAAAAACAAGCCCTCATGTGTCTATGTTGACAGAAAAATAAAAAAAAGTTATGGCTCTTGGAAGAGGAGAAAAAAAAACGCAAAAATGCCCGGGTAAAGGGGCTAAACAATCGACTCCATGTGCCCCCTGCTGGGGTTCCCGCTTCTCCATTACTCCTGGAGGCAGGGTAGGTTTTAGACAAAGTGGGGCCCTGAGCAAAAGGTTAAAGTGGGCCCTAAATGCTCACATATTGCACTGTCACACTCAGACATTTGGGTTACATGTACAAGCGCTGAATTCAGACTGGTGAATGAGTGCGATTTATAATATTCAGGTCATTCAGCGCTTGTTTCTGGCCTTTTTACACAGGATGATGAAGAATGATGGGTGCAGAGCAATCACCGGTAGAGCAATCTGTCCTCTACAGTATCATATTATCGGTAGCACTTCTGCAGTTTGCAGCAGGGGATGTGCTGTCGAGAGCAAGGATTTTGGTTCCTCCATAAACATCCAATCACCCGATGATGAGTCACATTTTGCACGTTTGTTGGGCGATTGCTGACATGTTTACACCTAGGAATTCTCATCTGTGCTGCTGGGATTTATAAATTATTAAATACATAGGGTTCAATATCATCATTATAAACATTGGCTATTCTCATATAGCACCTCCAAACATCAATTTGAAAATCAGGAGAACAGAGGAGTTGTTGTGTGCAAAAGTATATCAAAATTTATTTAGTTAATAGACATCATAAAATCACTATACAAAAGTCACAAAGTTACAGGATACATTTCAGGAACGATACATTTGGTGGGCACATAGAACATATAAGAACCTGATATGAGGACCCTCAGAACAACAGTAAAAAATTGACACCAGGTTTGGTACAGTGACCAGATAGAGAGAAATTGTATACCAAAGACCAAAAAACTTCTGTAAAGTTCTTATAAGAGGACTAACACATTGATACTCTCCTTAAACATGCTTTTTGGAAGTTACATATGGTATTTATATCTCTCTTTAATGTCAAGTGAACGCCAGTGGTGTCTAATCATATAGTTCAGGGGTACATTTGATATAACTCACCACAGCCTGTGGACAACAATCATCAGGGTAAGGCATAAACATAGTTTTCTATAAAGCAAATCAAGGGTATTTTGCAAAGTGTGATAGTCAGAGATAAAATTACCCATGTTGTCCACCGTTGTGGGAGAGGCAGGTTCAGGACAGACAAAAGGACAGGACAGTCATCCTACACGTGTTTCGCTTTCATAATGCTCGCTTCCTCAGGGAAAGACCTATACACACCCAGTGGTCATGGTCTTATATATCTCATAAATGTCCACAAATGGACTTCACCTGTCCCCCCTGTGTTCGCCAGCTATTGTGGCGCACGCGCACTGCAGTAAACGCCGCACCGGAAGCCCTCCCCGCGTACCGGAAGTGCGCGGTGTAATGACGCGCATGGAGTCAGGCGGTTGCCATGGCGCCATGCGCGTGCGCACTATGTGGTCGCGAGTTAGGCCGCCGGAGAGACGCAGCGCAGCACGCATGCGCGCGCCGGCGAAGGAGGAGGGACCGCATTATATATAATAACAGACTGAAATCGTCACCAGCGACAGTACACACACAATGATTCCCAAAAGAGCAATGCAATCTTATACAGTAAAAAAGCACAGTGCTTAAACATCCATGGGGATCCTTGGGCTGTTGCTGGTCGCTTCTTACAAGAATGGTGGATTCCATTAGGCAAGGCAGATGTGGACATATAAATCAAAGGCCATGATGATCCACAAACTAGAAAAAAAGGGGGGAGGGGGGGACAGAAGAAATTTTCTGATTACATAAACACACAGACAAACACACCAAAAGTCAAGCAATGTCGATGCAGGAAGATAAAGTTGGACTTTCACACAGTTAAATGAATGGAGCATAGCTAATAACTTCATTTAGTCCCCTAGGTACTAGGGTGTCGAGAGTGGAAATCCACTTCGCTTCACACCTAGCAAGCATACCTTTCAGTGTCTGCAGCTGCCTCGATCCCCCGCACATGTTCCCTCACCCTAACGCGTAATTCGCGTGATGTTAGTCCCACGTCACTCTAGTGACAACAAGAGAACATATGAGATACGGCACTATATCTCATGTAGTTCCACTCATGTGGTGTATTTTGCCACATGTGGGTGCCCACGTATTTACGTGGGACTAACATCACGCGAATTACGCGTTAGGGTGAGGGAACATGTGCGGGGGATCGAGGCAGCTGCAGACACCGAGGACGTCACCGTACTCAAAACTCTACCTAGACATTTCAAAATCCACCATAATTGTGATGCTAGGGGCCTACAGGTTAGAGGCATTGATGTCATTCATGCAGGGATTAGAGGGGGTGACCTGAAAGGTATGCTTGCTAGGTGTGAAGCGAAGTGGATTTCCACTCTCGACACCCTAGTACCTAGGGGACTAAATGAAGTTATTAGCTATGCTCCATTCATTTAACTGTGTGAAAGTCCAACTTTATCTTCCTGCATCGACATTGCTTGACTTTTGGTGTGTTTGTCTGTGTGTTTATGTAATCAGAAAATTTCTTCTGTCCCCCCCCTCCCCCCTTTTTTTCTAGTTTGTGGATCATCATGGCCTTTGATTTATATGTCCACATCTGCCTTGCCTAATGGAATCCACCATTCTTGTAAGAAGCGACCAGCAACAGCCCAAGGATCCCCATGGATGTTTAAGCACTGTGCTTTTTTACTGTATAAGATTGCATTGCTCTTTTGGGAATCATTGTGTGTGTACTGTCGCTGGTGACGATTTCAGTCTGTTATTATATATAATGCGGTCCCTCCTCCTTCGCCGGCGCGCGCATGCGTGCTGCGCTGCGTCTCTCCGGCGGCCTAACTCGCGACCACATAGTGCGCACGCGCATGGCGCCATGGCAACCGCCTGACTCCATGCGCGTCATTACACCGCGCACTTCCGGTACGCGGGGAGGGCTTCCGGTGCGGCGTTTACTGCAGTGCGCGTGCGCCACAATAGCTGGCGAACACAGGGGGGACAGGTGAAGTCCATTTGTGGACATTTATGAGATATATAAGACCATGACCACTGGGTGTGTATAGGTCTTTCCCTGAGGAAGCGAGCATTATGAAAGCGAAACACGTGTAGGATGACTGTCCTGTCCTTTTGTCTGTCCTGAACCTGCCTCTCCCACAACGGTGGACAACATGGGTAATTTTATCTCTGACTATCACACTTTGCAAAATACCCTTGATTTGCTTTATAGAAAACTATGTTTATGCCTTACCCTGATGATTGTTGTCCACAGGCTGTGGTGAGTTATATCAAATGTACCCCTGAACTATATGATTAGACACCACTGGCGTTCACTTGACATTAAAGAGAGATATAAATACCATATGTAACTTCCAAAAAGCATGTTTAAGGAGAGTATCAATGTGTTAGTCCTCTTATAAGAACTTTACAGAAGTTTTTTGGTCTTTGGTATACAATTTCTCTCTATCTGGTCACTGTACCAAACCTGGTGTCAATTTTTTACTGTTGTTCTGAGGGTCCTCATATCAGGTTCTTATATGTTCTATGTGCCCACCAAATGTATCGTTCCTGAAATGTATCCTGTAACTTTGTGACTTTTGGGATTTATAAATGTAGATGTTACATACGAGCAACGATATATTACACATATACACCGAGCACACACACAGACACACACGTATACACCGAGCACACACACAGGCACACATCCATTCCCATCATTGTCTGTGTCATACAACCCGGCTCCTCCAGGGAGAGTCGCTCTTTCTAACCTCTCATCCTGTGACCAGGAGATGGGGATTGTGAACACAGGACTCATTATATTGATTAAAAATTACCTTCAAGTGTTTAATAAAAATAGCTTTTACAAATCATCTACAGTACTTACCGTATATACTCGCGTATAAGCCGAGTTTTTCAGCCCAAAATTTGGCCTGAAAAGTCCCCCCTCGGCTTATGCGCGAGTATACAGTATACAGCAGCAGCCCCCGGAGGCATACAGGGCCCCCCCATCATGATCCAGGGCCCCCCCCCCTTGCGCGGCAAACCTGTAAAGTAAAATCATACTTATCACTGTCCCGCCGCTTGCCGACATCACGATCCCGGGCTTCATTCCGCCTTCCTGTGGTCGCGGGCAATGACGTCATTGCCCACGACCACAGGAAGGCGGAAGACGCGGAATGAAGCCCGGGATCATGATGTCGGCAAGCGGCGGGACAGTGATAAGTATGATTTTACTTTACAGGTTTGCCGCGCAAGGGGGGGGGCCCTGGATCATGATGGGGGGGCCTGTATACCTCCGGGGGCTGCTGCTGTATACAGCCCTGGGGCTGCTGCTGTATACAGCCCTGGGGCTGCTGCTGTATACACCACTGGGGCTGCTGCTGTATACACCACTGGGGCTGCTGTATACTACCTAAGGGCTGCTGTATATACCTCTGGGGCTGCTGTATATACCTCTGGGGCTGCTGTATATACCTCTGGGGCTGTATATACCTCTGGGGCTGTATATACCT